>JAFIDM010029102.1:0-14542 GCA_023159025.1 Thereuonema tuberculata | reverse complement strand
GGAAACCAGGAACACATCCACTCCGCACCGAGACTGCCAACGAACTGAAGCGTGGCTTTTCTTCTCCGAAATGCACTGAGCACGGACTCGTTAATTGCGTAACAATGGGCCGCTCGCGCGCTTATCATTGTTTAACAATTACTCACGAGATTTCTGTCCGAAGCCTGAATCGGCGATATGGGTGCTGCCATCTTGAAAACACAGATAATTGAATCACTCACGAGATTTTGTCCTAGGCCTAAATCGGCAACATGGGCGCTGCCATTTTGAAAACATGGATTCAGGAATGCTTTTATCTATTTAGGCCTTCAGTGTGAAATGGAAGACACTGAAAGATAAGTTTTCTTTCACACAAACACAGGAAGGACATTATAAGAACGAGCTCATGAACATATATCAGAAGAAAGGAATAACAAAATTAACTAACTTGATATAATGCTTGAAAACAAAGATGATAAAATCACATACGAATACTATATTTAAAGTTTTCAAAGTAAATATTTCATCAATTATCATTCGGAACATAACATCAAAATAAATAGCAGTAATCCAAACAACACTAAATAGAATAACAACAACTACTAAAGATCAAGACAAATGGGATGAAAAAATAACTAACTTCAAGCAAATTTTAAGGATCAACGAATACCCAGAACATTTCATTAACAAGTGTTTCCAAAGTTTTTTAAAGAATCCAATGAATGGAACAGAATTAATACTCATTGTTTAAGATAAGAAAATAAAAAATAGGATATATTCTACAGGAGGATTAAATTCTGATTCTTTGCTTGGGAAGTTTTTGTAGTTTTCTGACCCTAACTTCTTGACACGAGAAAAAAATAAAAATATAAAAAATTGCCTCGATTGTACTAACCAAATTTCAAGAGGACACATCCAGCAGTTGAGGAATTATTGAAGGTGGTTGACGGTGGAATAGACACATACA
Source organism: Thereuonema tuberculata (assembly GCA_023159025.1). Lineage (NCBI taxonomy): Eukaryota > Metazoa > Arthropoda > Chilopoda > Scutigeromorpha > Scutigeridae > Thereuonema > Thereuonema tuberculata. Next base: position 13,596 of record JAFIDM010029102.1, on the reverse strand, counting down.
CTCACAGACTAACAGGTTTCATAAGTTTCAACTTCCTAGGAAAATAAGCTACTAAATCAAACTATGAAAAAATAAATGTTTTAAATTTAGAATTGTAACTATAAATTCTTATGTAAACATTTTAGCGACCAAAAGTGCGAGGCAAGGGATTCCCGGCAGCCTAAACTGAGAGTCACAGTCCTGTGAGTCATATCTCATTCAGCTCACAGTGACCTGAAAGTCTCAGGAAAATCCGACTTCTGATTGGACAAATTAGGGGTCTATCTTACTGAATCGACTGAGAACAAATATGATATCCTCGACCCAATGTGATCACTTCCGGTTCCGGAGCCCTGGGAATTCTTGGGCGGCCACACTTCTCCTGTAAATCCAACTGTACGCAAATCTGAACCGACGCCGAGATGGAAATTGTACTTGACCCCTGAATTGCAACAACTGAGTTCAATTAACAGCAGGGTCATTTGGTACAACGCAAGCGTTCAATAGATTGTAAATTGTACGGTGTTGCTTGATTTAGTGTTTACTACAAAAGTCTCAATTGATTTGTTTCAGTTAAAACGAAATAAAATGAATAATAAATGACTGCGATTTTTAACATCTAACCGATCTCAAATTATGCTTTACCTGAGTTCAATAACTTTTGCTCTGGATTGAACCTTCTTCAATGCATTTTGAGGATAAGTTGTAAGTTTAATTTTCCAAACGGTCCTTGTCGGGAAATTAGAAAGAAAATAGAAACTAGTGGCGTCTCTTGAGTAAACGGTCTCTTTTAATCCTTCAATTGGGTCAACTTTATCGCATTCGTCCTCCTCACCACGGTCGATTAAGTAAAGATAGATCCCAATTGTCACCAATTACTTCTGTTTTCCTGACCCAGTCAATAAAAACCTAAAATCGGAAGTGGTCTGAACCACTTCGGAAATCGTATTTTTCCCCAAGTAAAATATTTTTTTTTCCCAGGCCTATGGGAATCCAACTAATTATGACTCACGGCGCTCCGGCCTAGACTGTAGAGGGCGTTACACCCACAGGGGAACCTTAATAACCTCTTCCTGGAGGGTGCCTAAAAAAAAAAAAAAATGAGAAATTCAGTTTCAAATAATATTGGGCAAAAGTTTTAAGGTGTATTGGATGAGATCATAATAAAGAAATCCTATCAATAAATGTAAAGGAACTTTAGCGCCTTCTGTGCCATAGTCGAGGGTAAAGCTGGCTGAAGATTCCTAATAAGGATGAAACAGCTGCTTCCCATTGATGATGGCTCAGAGGGCGCCAAAGTTTGTTTATGGTTTGTTTATGAATAGCTTTTCTTTATTAAGGTTTCAAATTATTATATTTTGTTTATTTTCAAACTCAAATTACACCTTTCCAAATAAACAAATCAGTAGCGAGGTTTATAATTTAATTTAAGAACCTAAACCTTCTGAAATGAAATCTGATCGTTTGTGTTAATTAAAAACGCGGACGTTGAAGATAAAAGAATTTGATTTTAATTGGTTTTCCGGTTATTTCTGGTTTTGATGAAACTTAGTATTCAAGAGCTATTGTTTTTAATTTATTGTGTATCGCAAGCTCATGAAAGATAAGCAATAGTCAGTATCTAATTGCTTTATTAAAAAAAACTGCAATCAGACGATTACTAATTGCTTTTTTTCTAAAAAGTGAATTTAGAAAATTAATTAAGAATAAAACTGAAAAAAAAAAGATTTTCAGTGAAATTGAGAATCTTTTGAAAACTGACAGATTGAAACTTTTCAGAAAGATCGGATTCAGTAATTGGTATAAAAAAAGAAGAGTAAATTAATTGGCATTACTTATTTGTCGACATCGGATTAACTTAATCAACCGCGCGCTAATTAATAGATTACTAAAATGGGATTAAATGTATTGTTTCGAATTATGAAGTAGCAATAGAAATAGGATATTAAAACAATTGTCTTGATTTCAGTGTTTTTCTGTGGGAATTTTTATAACTGTGCTAATGTCTATACAATGACCCCTTGGAAAACATTTAGAATATAAAAATAAGATCGCCTCTAATGTGTGTATCAAGTTTCAATTCAATGATTCAAAAGTTATTTAGGAAATATACAGATATTCCTATAGTCACATCCCAGACTTACTTACATTTGCATTTACGTTCACTTCGCAGTGGAACAATACTCAAAGTTACGCTCTTTGCTTCCTACTTAACGTACATTTTGAGTACACTGTGTACACTGCCGCCCGCGCAGCGCACTACTATTACTCATATGCATCTCTTTACATTGTTTTCGATGAATCTGGTCTAGAGAGCAGACTTTAGAATCTAAAAATAAATGTATGGTTTTTCGTTTTTGTTAGTTTTTAGTTTTTTTTTTTTAAAGAAATTACGAAATTACATTTTAAAGAAATTAGGTTTTAAAATTAGGTTTTTTTATTAATTTATGTATGACTTACTTGCAATTTTAGACGCAGACATTTTTTACTTTTCATAATCTAACAACTTATAAATAACGATGTTACATATTTGGAAGAGACCGTTCTGCTTTTTATCTCTCAGAAAAGAGTCTTCCCAAAGTCTAATTTCATTGGGCGAATACGAAGACGCCATTTGTTTTAAGATCTGATGCAATAACCTCAAGTGGCACGTGCTAATGTTTATTAGTGCATGCTTCCAATTTAATTAATCGATTTAATTAATCTGCCTCGTGGTAATATTTTATTTCTATTTTCATTGAAATTAATTGGATTTAGATATTGTAAAGCGAATTAGAAGATTTAATTTTTGCTATAAAATAACTAATTGATCAGAGCTGACCAGAAAATTGTCGATTTTTACAGAAAATATAGAAAATATTCTGAACATTTTCGAATTTGCGAAATGTTGGCTATTTAATTTCCCTTATTGTCAGTTTTACTTCATTTATCTTCTGCTTTTTCACAAATAACAATTACCTAACGACACGAGGATAATTGAATCAAGACGCTCATATCATCATATCCACAGTCGTGTCGTACCTATTTTCTGCATGTACATCAACATGTTTGATCAAAATTACGGGTGTATTTTTGGTGATGGTGCAATGACAGCCGACTGACATAGTTAGGATACTCGCGGCGGAGTAGACTTACTACATCCATCAGATTTCTACAGAGGCTAAGTGAATTTCCCCTTACAAAAGTGAGCTACTGCCTGTGGCGAAAGGTGACTGACATAGTTAGGATCAACAGCCTAAAAGAAAATATACTAGATCGATTTGCAGCACGAGTTTTTATTTGCAGTGATAACCGATTGATATCGTTAAAATAGTAATGTAGCCCACACAGGGAAGGAATTTAATTGATTCTGAAGATTAATTGGATTTACATAAATTAAATTCAAATACTCTTAATCGTGTGAAAGCACGGTCAGTTATTGAATCACTAAATATTCTTTGTTAACATATGATTACTTCAATGTGTGATGCCTTGTTACGCAATTCATGCACTAATTTTTCAGCCAGAGCTCGCTCGAAGAAACTTTACCAAATTTACCAAAGTTAGATGGTCTCTATCCCTAAATATGCATTTCAAGTTATTGGAAGATCCAATCAGCGGAAATTATTTGAATTAATAAATGCCAACATATACGCAAATATACAAACACACACACACACACACACATGCATTGATTTTATGACATTTTTCTAGAAAAGGAGGCTTAAAAATCCTACAAACTTTAAATTTATTGACAAGCTTCAATTTTGCTCGTTTAATTGATAGTTTTTAGCTATATTTTGTGACTTTGATAATTGCATACGTAATTATATAATTTTCTTAAACTTGCTTTCTGCTTTCCCTAATTGAATAATACAGATAAACTCCGATTTACGACCGACTTACGAATCTTCGTACTTACGATAAAATAAATCGAATGTTTTTAAAAAAAAAGTTAATTTAAATGTTTCGTTTCAAAATAATTACTGAATTTATTTTACATCTCTTATTCAAAATAAACGTAATTGTAAGATATTGATCTTGCAAACTACATTGCAATCATTGCCTCGATGCATTGCTGTCGCCGGCCGCAGCTCTGAGCACCTTTTTGAAATACATGTTATTCATACTTGTTTCCATTCATTTAGATATATGGCTTGCGTTCCATATCTCCTTTCTAGATGACTGCAGCGCCGCTAAATAGCGCCCTCTAGTAGAGAAGGTTTGTCAGCGGACTTACATTCGTAGATGAAAAAGACTTGTCTTGATGCTGCCAATCTTCCTTTAAAATTTGTACAGAGAGTTTTGATACACCCTGTATATCTACAGTGTGATTCAAAATTCCCTGTACAAAAACAAACCATATTCAAAATGGAACGTATGTCCGCAAACGCCAGCCGAATGTGCTAGGGGGGGCTGTTCGGCAGCACATTAGTTGGCCAGTGTGCGCCATCGTCATTTGAAATTTAACTTCCACTCATATTAACTCCAGTGTGTGGAATTCACAATTTTGTTTTTGCAGCAAAGTGCCATACAGTCGGACTTTCCGACAAGGGTTGTCTTCACCGATGAAGCTGCCTTCTCACTTGAGGGTGTTTTAATGTTCACAATTATCATCGGGGGCGTATGATAACCCATGAACACATGCTGCTCAATAACAGTCAATGTTTTAGACGGTTAAAGTTTCACCGTCAATGTTTGGACGGTTACTGTAGGGTCGGTGACAGTTTGATTGGGTCATACTTTCGGCCATCATGACTCGATATTCCTAGAGGAAGTCAATGCTGGAACTGATGCAAATGTTCCTTTTGTCTGTTCGCCGCCTCATGTGGCTTCAGCACGATTGGACTCCCGCACATTTCAGCATTAATGTGACGGAGTATGTCAACAGCACCTTTCCGGCGCGATGGATTGACCGGGACGGACCTATCGCTTGGCCATAACGACTTGTCCTGCAATGATTTCTTCCTCTGTTGTTACCTCGAAGGCCTCGTATGCGAGACCTCCATCATCTCTGTAGTGGGGTGGGAGAGCCAAAAAAAACTTCAAATCTGGCAACCAATGTGCCCCTTTGGATTCAGATAGTACATGGGTAGACGAGTCTAAAAAGCCCGGGACACAAATTTTCCTGGCCCTCTAGCGGATTTGGCAGCTCATTAACCGGAAGTAAAGTGTTTGGCACTAACTCGGAAAGTGTATACACGATTCTGATTAAACTAAGCCTCCCAGAGCAAAATACACATAAGTATGACCCCCCCCCCAAATGTGGCTGCAACTGTTAAATTTACAAGTGACCCCCCTTTGCCAACTGTCAATCCACGGTACATTTATCCTGCCTTCACCCCTAGGAAAGTTTTATATCCTTGGCTAAACTCTGTCCTGGAGAGATTGCATATTCAAGACATACAAAGAATAGAGCAAGTGCCTAGAGTATCGTTTGCTGCTTTTCATGCAAAAAATGAACCTGGTGTAAGAAAAATTAGGTTTAAAGCGTCATTGCTTCCACTTCTAAATGACGACATTGCGACACCAGCAATGGTACGTCATATGATGGATATCATAGTAATGGCTACAGCAAAATTAAATGAAAATAAAACACCCGTGATTACATGTGACCAACCTGTATATGCTATTGGGAAGCAAGTACAATGGAAATTTCCTGACAAGTATGGCGAGGATCGCATTATATTCATGATGGTTAGCCTTCATATCGAAATGATGGTCATTAACTTACTTGGCAAGTGGTTAATTTGCAGTGGATGGACTGAATTAGTAACAACCGCCCGCCGGTATTTCAAGTTCTGGTGTTGCAGAATCCTGTCTCACATCGTCGCATGTAAAAAGATCTCGCTGTGCACATGAAATTACTTTAACTGCCTTGCATTATCTACAGTTATAAGCATTCAACAAAGTATGTGAAACAGATTCCAGCATCAGTGACCAAGTCATTGAACTGTGGATTTTACGGAAAACATCTGAATGTCCCCAGTTTTAATACTGGAATACAGTCATCGAACTTGAGTCCCTTCTAGTCCAACTTATATTGAGTATTCTTACATCTAACTTTACAATGTTCGTGGATATTTTGACACAGTTATGTCCGTCGACCTTTGCGTTGGACCCAGTCCACTATTCTCGTTGGTTGCCAGTATTTGTACGCACTCTACAGGCCCTTCCAGAAAAAAATCCAGATATACATGCTGAATTTCTGCGTGGCAAGTATACGAGCACCAAAACTGCTACATCATTTTCTGCAATATCTGACGATCAGCTTCATGAACACAATAACAAAGTGATAAAGAGTGAAGGTGGAGCTATCGGAATCCTTGATAGTGAAAATGCTCTGCTTAAGTGGATGGTAGCAGGTCCTTATTTAATTGAGGAATTTGAAGAGAAATCAAATTTAAAAAATGACAACATCGTGGGCGCAAAGCATCATGAGGATACCGATGCATTTCAGAAAAGGTTCTTGGCCCATGCAAAAGAAATGATTAACGTCTTAACTGAACAAGGAAATCCGTTCCAAGAAACTGATTTGGTGTCAATAGAGAGCTCCAAAATAATTCCAAGTCTCGAAGCTGTCAAATGTGTTACGGAAGCATTTCCTGTAGGACTTAAGCAGTATGATGAATAAGTTCGAAATTCAATTCATGAAATTATTCCTTGGAGCAATATTCACATCTTCAAGATTACAACAAGAAAAACCGATAAGTCAAAGTGCAAGATTACTAACTTGCGTAAAGACTCCAACTTGTTCTGCAGAATGTATGTCGCATCTGAAGCACGGGATGGGAACATTGATGATTTCTCTTCCCATGAAAATCAAATGTATCCACCATCTATTTCAGATGATGGCAAACTCCGAACCAATCAACAAGTCGGATATTTTAGACTGCATTCAAACAAAATATGACATTAGCTTTAATTACAGCCAACCAAATGTAACAGCTAAAATATTTGATGAAGCAGCCGTAATCCACATGCTGAATCCTGGTATTGCCAAAACATTTTCAGGATACTATGAAAATGTTTTCAAACCATACTTCAATAATCAAATGAAGAATACTTCACGACTAGATATTGTATTCGACAGATATACTAGTAAGAGTTTGAAGGCAGATACCCGAGAATCAAGAGGAAGGGGCATAACTATTAAAGTCGCAGACTCTACTGCAATTCCAAAGCAATTTAAGCAATTCCTGTGTATTAACGGAAACAAGACACTTGCGAGCTAAGAAAATGGTGGGAAATGAGTATCCAGGAAAACATGTTGTCTGTACTTACGATGACCGCGTCATCCCGTCAACAATTAAATATAGCTAGCATTTCTCCCTCCTCACACGAAGAAGCTTAAGGCCGTTTACTTCTCCATGTTAAGCATGCAGTAGAAAGTGGACATAGTCACATCTTAATATGAACTGTGGACTCGGATATAGTGGCTATTTCAATATCACTATTCTCACAAATACAAGATATTGCAGAACTATGGATTGAGTATGGTCGTGGGAAATACAGGAAATTCATTCCAATTCATGAGATTTGTGCAAAACTCTCACCGGGAATTTGCAGAAATTTGTTGGCTTTTCATGCTGTAACTAGTTGCGATACAGGTTCGACATTTTGTGGCATTGGCAAGAAGACAGCTTGGAAGGTCTGGATGTCATTTCGTGAAATTGATTGTGTGTGGCATCAGCTCTGTACAAGCACCTCTGATATTGATGATGAATGTCATGATCTGTTGCAGAGATTTGTTATTCTCCTTTATGATCAAGCATCAGATCTTCAGAGCATCAATGACTGCAGACGAGTGTTATTTACAAGAAAGAATCGAGCAATCGAAAATATACCTCCAACAGAAGATGCTTTAATACAACACATCAAACGAGCTACTCCCCAAGCAAGAATTTGGAACAACAGCCTCGATGCAAAGTACACAATACCATGCCAAGCAACTGGGGGTGGTTAGAAACTTTGGGAGGATCATATCGACCTGTGTGGACAACAATTCCAGAAGTGTCAAAACACTGTGTGGAACTAACCTCTTGTACATGCCGCAAGCGATGCACATCTTGTAAATGTATTAAATTGGGACTACGATGTACGAAACTTTGTGTATGTGAAGGACAGTGCTCCGACAGTGATTGGTAATCAAAACTGAATTTCAATCATTTAGATGTTATTGTATAAGACAGCAAGATATTATTATATTTCGGTATTGTGGCTGACATTATATTAGTGTATTTCGATATTGGTGTATTTGACTACATATAGGATATTATTGTATTTGGATATTAAATTGGAATAATATTGTATTGTAAATTCGTTTCTTTCTTATTCTTATACTTATGTTTTAAACTTACGTTACATTTAAGCCTTAAGTGTGCCTCATATCACTGATTTTAACATGGAAATGAAGGTTTTGTAGCCACATTTGGGGGGTCATACTTATGTATATTTTGCTCTAGGAGGCTTAGTTTAATCAGAATCGTGTATACGCTTTCCGAGTTAGGGTCGCTACGCACTAGACCCAATTCTGATTTTTAGTTTGGAAAGTAATAAAACAATTAAGGGGGAGAAAGTGGTGGGGAGCTTTCCTGACACGAGCAAGTAATAATGTGACAATTACTTCTCATTGTGTTTCGGGTTTGCTTCGGGTGATTTCGGCAGACTTGGGAGATGAGACAGATTCCGAGCACCCAAGTCTGACTAAAACGCCTAGGGCAAACCTAACACAATAAGAAGTAATTGCCACATTATTACTTGCTTGTGTCAGGAAAGCTCCCCCCACTTTCTCCCCCTTAATTGTTTTATTACTTTCCAAACTAAAAATCAGAATTGAGTCTAGTGCGTAGCGACCCTTAGTGCTAAACACTTTACTTCCGGTTAATGAGCTGCCAAATCCGCTAGAGGGCCAGGAAAATTTGTGTCCCGGGCTTTTTAGACTCGTCTACCCATGCACTATCTGATTCCAAAGGGGCACATTGGTTGCCAGATTTGAAATATGTAGGCATAATTTTCAACTCTCCCACCCCACTACTGACACTGACCTTATCGCAAGAGTCGCTGTGGATGCGTCCGTGAAATTCCTCGAGGGTATTTTTTGCACATGTTCGGCAATCCATGCATCGACTTACTGTTGGTGGATAGAACTTTAATCACTTATTGTGTACCTCTAAGTGTACACTTTACTGTCATTTTGTAAATCTTACTTGTTCTCTACCTTACTTGTGGTCTATTTCTGAACCTTAGTTCGGATGGCGTTTGCGGACATATGTTCCACTACGAATACGGTTTGTTTTGTTTCCGTATTCCTGACCTACCTTTAAAATTTGTACAGGAGATTTTGAATCATCCTGTATACCAAAATTAAAACAGATGATTTCCAACACATCTTGTTATCGATTTATTTCATCCAAACATCACCGAACTATTTAAATATATTCTTGAAAACCAAAATCATCTTTTAAAACAATCTCATTTTTCTGTTTTTAATACGGATTCTTGGAAATTCTTGTTATCTATTTCAGTGAATACGTGGGAAGATGAAGATTTCGTTCATTTTATTCCTTAATCTAATTGGATTTTGTAACAAGAAATATTTTTTTTTTTTTTTTTTTTTTTAGCTTTTCAATGAAAAATAAAAGTAATTTAAAAGAGATGTCTCATTAATATTTCGATTCTATTATTGTTTATTTCGAATAATTTCCGAAGCTAAGAGATAGAAGCACCAAATAATACAGTAAAGTTAAATTTTCGTTTTGCTATTTCAATTTAAACCTAATTTTCTTTTTCATCTTCTAAAGATAAAGGCTAACTGTATAGATAACCAGATTTATAAATGTAAATTTATAGATAATTATTAATTTAATTATAGTTATTTGGAAATATATAAACTTAAAAAAAAAATATTTTTACTTATTTCTATTTTTGTCCATGTAAATTTTTTTATTTGTTTTTTGTATATTTTTCCCATGAATTTCCCATGAACAACTTATAGGCCTACACATATTTTTATAAATATTTTAATTTATTTCTATAGAACTTCAGCAACAACAATGATGACAATGTTGATTAACAATATATATGATTGACAATAGTACAGGAAAGTTTGCTTTCGCCCTCTGAGCCATCATCAATGGGAATCTGGGATGGCCGTTTCATCCTTCTTAGGACACATCAACCAAATTTATCCTCGATGATAGACTCAGAAAGGCGGCGAAAAGTTTTAGATCCCTTTCCCGCTCCCGAGAGTAGAATCCCACAAAAGCACACAACAAGAAAAAAGCAGTTTTAAATCCTTGATCTAAGGAATTAAATTAAAGAATAAATAAAAACCAAAACCAAATAGTTTAATTTAAATAAGCTACAGCATGTACCCTGTATAACAAGACAAATGAAATGACCGTCCCAGAGATGATGATTCAGGGTGCGAAAACACATTTTTTTTTTGCATTTTTGTCGTATTTCATTGTTTTATTACACAACGTGCACGTTAAAGCTTATTTGAATTAAACTATTTGGTTTTGGTTTTTATTTATTCTTTGATTTAATTCCTTTTGAGCTTGACAGTTGTTAGACTCAACTTCCCATTGATTAATGTATTTTTTTCTATCGTTTTTAGCTTTTGTGGGGTCCCTTTTCTCGAGAGCAAGAGGAGAGCCATAAACTTTCGCACCTTTCTGAACCTATTTTCGAGGATGAATCTGGCTGATGAGTCCTAACAAGGACGAAATGGTCGTTCCAGATTCCCATTGATGTTGACTCAGGGAGCGAAAGCAAACGTTTGCTCTCTATTATCATTTTTTATTTGTCTTCTTATATCACGTGTACGTTGAAGCTTATTTGATTAAGCATAGGATGTTTTATATATCTTAATACAAATTCAAATTTGAACCTAAATTATTTTCCAAAATATTTATTTTTTAAATTTATTTTTAGCGTTATCTATTCAGATAAATAAAATAAAAAAAAACGAACAACAAAAGCAATTTATAAGTTTATGTAAATACACAAATTAAAAATTGCATGTGTTTTATTTTTTTATTCATTTTGTTGTATGCTTTTATCCTGTGAGCAGTTGCTGAAATTAATAAAAGCATAATCATTTTCAAATATAGAAAATGTATATTAAAATATTGTATTATAGATTAATTACATATACTTTTATAAAAAATCTATTACACTCATGGACAAAAAAATTAGCGCACCAAGAAGGAGTCGTCAAAATGAAACGAAAATTTACATACGTAATGACTACTTTGATATAAGTAAATGATAAGAAAATCAAAGAAAAAGGATAATTTATTTCAGAGAAAAAGGCAAAAGAACGGAGGAGTTAATACTCCGTTGGACCCCCTCTAGCGCGAATGCACGATGCGATACGATCGGGCATTGAGTCATACAAAGTTAATCTTTGTTTTTAAAACGGTTTGAAAAAGCGGGAAGATGGTATTCTCCGCGAAATATCACCATTAATAAAATGAAATTTATCCGTAGATGGAGTTTTCTAATTGAGTCATACAAGTTCTGTATGATGTCTTGAGACATTTCGTTCCATATTTGCTGTAACCTTGCCTCTAGTTCGTTCAAACTCGTGGGATGCCCAACTCGTCGTCCCAAATGATCCCAGATATGCTCGATTGGAGACAAATCTGGGGATCGGGCAGGCCAAGGAAGGGTAGTAACAGTGCGGAGACAGTCTTGTGACACCCTTGCCGTATGAGGCCGAGCATTGTCTTGTTGAAAAATGGCTCCTGGGAGCCGTTGCATGAGTGGCAACACATGTGGTTGCAGGATTTCATGAACATACCGCTGGGCTGTCATGGTGCCACGGAACAATACTAGGGGTGACCGTGTATTGTAGGCAATGGCACCCCATACCATCACACCAGCTGTGGGAGCGGTGTGTCGCTGTACAGCAAAGGCAGGATTGAAGCGTTCACCACAGGCTCTCCACACACGAACACGATTGTCATCACTGCCGAGATTGAATCTGGATTCGTCGCTAAAGACGACCTGGTTCCATTCCGCTGCAGTCCAGTTTCCTCGTGCGCGGCAAAACTCCAAACGGAGGCGTCGATGGGTGGGCGTCAAGGGCAGCACACGTAATGGGCGCCGCGATACCAACTGTCCTTCAGCCAGGCGCCTTCGTGTGGTTCGAGAAGACACAGAGGCCCCTAGTGAAGGTGCTACCTGTGCCTGGATGGCGCCGATGAAGCAGTTGGCTTTACGCGTGCATTTCTGACTATGTGGCGGTCTTCTCAACGACTGGTCTGTCGAGGGCGTCCTGAGCCTGGTCTTCGTGTACATGACATCTCTCGGGTACACTGGTCCCAACACCTCCTCACAACACAATCAGAGCGGCCTAATTGAAGGGGCTACTCGCCTAGCTGACCACCCAGCTTCCATCATCCCGACGATTCTCCCTCTCTCAAACTGCGACAACTGTGTATACTGTCTTCGAACACGGCGTAATAGCATGTCTACCTCAGCTCTTCTTTTGTAAATGATTCAGCACACTCAAACAAGCTTTGGTTACCTGTTTTATACTCCACAGAGTACGATGTTCAACGCCCTCTACCGGCTATACGTAATGCGCAATCACGCTGCATTTCTAATCATTTGCATATCTCCCCGACATGTACCTTCATTGCAAGTTTTGTTACGATCCCGCAATTATTTCTTGGTGCGCTAATTTTTTTGTCCATGAGTATATATAAATTAGGAAAAATGATGTTGTAGAATAAAGAATAATGGAGCAATATAAATTTATTTGTAGCTTCGTTTTGACATTATAATTGTAGATATTATTTTTCTTTTGCCAGGATATAATCTATAGACAACAAAAAAAGGAAAATATGAAACGGTCCGTCCCAGTCTCTTCCCGATGACAACTCGAAGTGCGAATCCTAACTTTAGCTTTGTGCCTTGCCATTGATATCTTTCTTGATTTATTCGGGCACGTTAAACTTCTTTTATTTATATTTCATTTTCTATCAAAAGTAAGTTTGCTATAATTAATTAAGAACTCCCGCCAAACTATTAACTAAATTGATATAAAAAAAAGACATTCGTATGAAATAAGCTAATTAAAACTTGAAAAAAAAAATTGAAAAATTGAAAAATTCATCTTTTATAGTATTTTATTATTTTCCAGTCCTATTCGTCGAGAAATTGGTAATGCAGTTTATTTAACATTAAATTCAATTGTTTTGTATTTCAGTAGGCCTAATTCTAATTTCTTGCTATTTATGTGCAAATCCATTTCCTGTTTTGAAAAATAGTTACTGTTTTATTTGTTTGTAATTTTTTGGTTTAGACTTACTTAATATTAGGGAAATTGGAAAATTTCTGTCATAATTTGAATTTTCTACAAATTCCTAATTAACTGAATTATTAAGATTTAATTCCACATGATTTCCTAATAAAGGATTTTGTGAATGCCTCATAACATAGAACAACATAGAATTCAATTTCATTTATAATTAAAACTCTTTTGCTTTCGATGAACAGATGAAAATTGTTTTATTAATATCTTTTTTGTTTCTGCTGTTGCAGTAGAAATTCTTTATATAAAATTTATTATTTTGTGTATAAAGCTTTCCACTTTTTTTATTATTTGTTTCATATTTGCTATTA
>JAFIDM010029100.1:1008-14546 GCA_023159025.1 Thereuonema tuberculata | reverse complement strand
TGTTATTCTAATTAGGTTTCTTCTCTTTCAGATAATATGGGAATTAATTACATTTTTTTTAAGAGATTGTCATTTCAATATTTTTAATATCACATAGTTACTTTTTATTATTAAATAAATAAAAAGGTATATTTCTTTGCCATTTAAATCACGAAATTAAAATTTAGGAAAGTAAGAATCTGTTTACGTGTACTATTTTTCTTACCAATATTTTTTACACGATGTGCAGTAGGACGGCGATAATAGGTAAGGATCTTCTGTGCATCCAATCGCATTTCAAAGGCATTATTTAAGAGGGCAAAGACAGGTGCTAGAGGAAACGCTGCAACAAATATTGTTACAAAACCAAACTGAAGGACTGAAAGAAAACAATAAAGACATTAATAATAAGAAGGCTTAACGTAATGAAATAAAGGAAATAAAAGGAAATACAACACACTTACTTGTATAATAAATGAATAAACAGGATTAAAAAGTTTGGTATTAAACTGATAGTTTCGGAATACTTTGTGTATTCCATTTTCAGGGACAGCACAAACATGTAGGACAACATAAAACGTTTAGGACGACGCGATACATATGTCCTATATGTTTGTGCCGTCCCTGAAGATGGAATACACAAAGTATTCCGAAACTGTCGGTTTAATCCTTTCAATTTCTGTTTATTCGTTTATCATACAATTAAGGACATTACTGTTATTTTTAGGTTTGAGATTTAATAGAAAGTAAAGAAGGATTCACTAAATAATTTAAGGATTTTACTTAGTTATTTATTTTTAATCAATATATGAATTTAAAGTTGATTGATATCTTTGTTTGACGACACTAAAATTACTTATTCTCATTAAAAATAAATAGTTGTACATTTTTTTCATTTGACAAAAATTTATTTCACAAACATTTATTTCTTTATAAATAAGCAACTTTTCTTAATTTTAAAAACAAAACTTCTTCAAATTTAGAGTGTTCAATATTGCTACAACATCAAAAAAAATTAAAAGCCATTAGTGTAATGTTTAAAGCCAGATGCCTTTGTTTGCTAATGAATTCCATTTCTTTTGTGGCGTTTCTTTTTTTTATTTAAATTTGCATTTTCATAATGGGGGTGCATTAGGGGTTACAATGTGAATGAAAGTTAAATGAACAGTTTATAGAATGAAGTTCAATAAGTTTTCCATTAACTAAGCATCAATCATATAATTTTGAAATGATTTCTATAAATTTATTTGTCAGCTAAATAAAATGTAACAAGATTTACTCTTGAATTTGGCAAATCACTCTTTTCAAAGATAGGAAACTGTATTTGTTTATTTATGATAAGCTTGAGAAAGGGGATAATGATGAGAAAAGTGGTTGTCTTATTTAAAAGAGAAGTAAATCATATTATAATCCGTATTTATTTCAACTAGACATCGTACTATCTACAAGCGATATTTTGCAATGGTTTCTTCCCTTGCTTCTTCAGGCTACATTTTCAAAATTGAATTTTTTTTTAAGATTTTCAAACTAAAACAGTTTGATTATATAAGTCTTTAGCTACTATTATTACATAAGTTGTTCAAAAATATTATTATATATTATAAAAATGTTATTCTGTCTGTCATTCTGTCATAAGACTTTCAGTTTTTCCAATTTTGTGACCAAACTATAAGAGATAGATTGATCATGCAAATGGATAAAATGTAGATCTTTTTAAGACAAACAAAATGCTATAAAAATCTTTCGAAAAAAGTTTTTGGTTTCCAAGATGTCGCCTTTTAAAGGGTTAGATTTTGACTTTTTCTCAATTTAAACGAAAAGTATAAAAGTTGGAAGAGAACATTATATTGAGAAAATGTTGGTTATTTGAAAGTTCTGTCGAACAATATATCACTCATTCACAAACGTTTCTGCGTTTGCAAGATACATGCAAAAATGTGATTTTTTGCTTTAAATTTTTGGTGTGTAGCGCCAACCAGCAATACATCTGAGTTATCCAGAGAAGCCACAATGATCTGGGAAGTCGTATATTCTCCGACGATCAAAACATTAATTTGCTAAATAAATAATGTTTGTTTTTTTAATACTATATATGCAAGGGTTCTGGAGCGAAGCAATGGTACCCAGCTAGTTATTACAGAATAATAAATAGAATTTATTGGAATTTAGTAACATCTTTGTAGTATTTTTTTTTTAATTTTTAACTATAAACTTATTCATTTCCATACCTTTTTGTTTATTGATACATTCGAAATTTTGAATCACACAAGCTTCTAAGATAAATCTAAGATACCATATCAGTTTCTTGGAATTGCTCAGAGCCCTGTTGAACAGTTGAAGCAGCTCAGATCGAGAGGTTCAATATCTATTCCAAGGAACTAATTGCATTTAAAATCTTAGAAGTTTGTGTGATTCAAAATTTCGAATGTTTCAATAAATAAAAAGGTATGGAAATGAGCAAGTTTACAGTAAAAAATTAAAAAAAAAAAAAACACTACAAAGTTGTCAGTAAATTCCAATAAATTGTACTTCATATCTTATTATCCTAAAATTATGTAAAAAACCACATCACTTTAACATATTTCTTTTAATATCGGTAATATTTCGCGGAACTACATATATTACCGATATTAAAAGAAATACATTAAAGTGATGTGTTTTTTTTTTTCCAATAAATTGTATTTATTATTCTGTAATAATTTGAGTATTTTTTTTGAACAATGTTAAATGCATTTATTATTCTGTAACAATATTAAGAACACCACACATTTGTAATAATTTGAAAATCTGCTGTAATATTTTTGAACAGCTTATGTGACAATAGTAGGAGGCTAAAGACAAAGTTGTAATACCTTTGAAATAACCATTTTAGTTAAAGTTTGAAAAATGTAGCATGAAGAAGCAAGGGAAGAAACCATTGTGAAATATCACTTCTAGATAGTATGATATCTATTAAAACAATTTAACATGCGTCTAAGAATACATAGAAATAATGACCAATAATCACACTCTTTAAACATGAAAATTGAAAACTAAAAAAGTATTGACATGTTTCAGATGCCCTTAAAATGGTATCTGAAACATGTCGACACTTTTTTAGTTTTTAATTTTTCATGTTTAAAGAGTGCGTTATTGGTCATTATTTCTAAGTATATTGTCTAGTTGAAATAAACATGGATTAGAAGTAAATGTAATTAGAATGATAATATTGTGACTTATTTTAAAAAGTAACTTACCCATTTCTAAATATTCCCAAAATAATCCACGTGAGTCCCAATGCACAAGCCTATAGTCCTTCTCCCAACTGGTTTTCGGGACATAGGCTTTAGAATCGGCTAACTTGTTCTGACATGCATTATAAAACTGCCAAAATTTTCTGTAAAGAAATTAGAATAAAATGAAGTTAATAGTAACACAACCAAATATAAAGACTAATTCAGAAACAAATTTTTAATCATTGATTTCCAGGTTATTTATGAACCAGTAAAATTAATGAAAAAGAAAAAAAGGATGGGGAAAGATATATGGTTGCCTTTAAATTATAAAGTGAATCAGATATCACATAAAAAACTTATTACATAGTTTCATGAACATCTAAGTATCTTTCCCTTCTTACTTTTGTTTAACAGCAGATGAGCGAAAATTTCATCACAGACTTTTATTGCTCTATGGACACCAATAGGTAGAGCAGTTCTAAACTCAGTTTTGTTTGTTTAATAACGGAAGCTAAAAGTATCCAGTCTCATCCATAATTTCTGCCCAAAGAAACCTGTGTTATAACCAACAAATTCTCTGTACATCTGATCGGCATTGTAAAGCAAGATAAAAAAATAAGTTATTTACTTTGATAAATTATTGCTTTGTTGAAAAGAAATAAATTGTTAAAATAGATACAATGTTTATATAAGAAAAGTATATAATTTACTTATTGATGATATTTGAGAAATAAAGGTAAAGTTGGAATGAGAAGTTGTTGTTCTTAACACAGGTTTCTATGGACAGAAAATTACAGATGACTCTGGATACAGATGGTTCCTTTTAGAAATAAACTTTGGGCATCCACTCATTGGAAACTACTGATCAATGGCTAACCTTTAAAATAATTTTTATTTCTTTTAAATATTGCTAACAAAATATTACTTTTCAGAACAAAAGACTTTATAATTGTGTCAAAACTTTGCAATTAATTGATTCAAAGCAAAGTTTTCCAGGAAATATAATTAGTGACCCATTTGGGAGCTATTGTGTTTGTCCTGTCTGTCCGTCTGTCTATGTCTGTCCACCCCTAACAACTCCCGAATGGAAGGTTGGATCGACAAATAAATTTCACCATCATGTTCAGAGGCCCAAACACTGTAGGAATGGGGTTTTTTCAGGGTACAACGCTTTCCCTATGTTCGAGATATTTGGCATTGTTTTCATAGGATTTCTGCTATTAGCTTAAATGTTAGAAATGCAACAAAATCATTTCAATTGTCAGCTATAGCTTGATGGTGAAGGTTTCGGACTCATATACTGAAAGTTGTCGTTCAAACCCGTATATCTTACTTCTTTTTTCTCTTAATCTTTTTTCTCAATGTCCACGTGATTTTTTTTTTCTTTTATTTTCCTAACTTTTTTTTTATTTTTCATTAGACATTATTGTGCTTCCTTTTTTTTAGTATTATTTTTAAATGTTTTTATTATTATGGGCTGCCCTTAGCACAAAATTATATTCACTTGTTTTTTCTAATATTTAGCACTTGGAAAAGAAAAAAAAAGCAACAACAGGCTTCAAATTCTTAAGAAACACTAACCAATGTTTCAAGTGACAATTAACCAATGTTTCACATAACAGAATTCAGTTAATTCATTTGATATTCCAATGTCAAGCGCCTTTCTGCAATTCTTCCTTACTGTATTTTCCAATGTTGAACTGAGAGATCAAAAAACAAGATCCATCTTAAAATATTGTTGAAATCAGAAAAAAGCTGACTATCCTAACTACGAACAGCATGGTAAAGTGCACACTGTGTAAGAAAATGGAAGTTATATGGAATTTATCTGAATAGCATTTGGATCCCGAATAAAATTGTAATCCTTGCATTGATAATTAACACTTCTAAATGAACAACTTTACTCTGAATATTTGATCTGCTTCTACTGCTATGGAACAATCACAAAAACCAAAGCTTAAGAATAATAATTTAAATAATTTAGTAATTTAGAAATACTTTACTTACGGCATAAACATTTCAATGAAAGTATTCATGGTTTGTTTTCCAACCATGATAATGGCCAGTTGGATCGACAGTTCCATGAGGCAACCTCCAGGTCCACACTACAACAAAAGAAATTAAATAATTAAAGTGAATTGCTTTATATTAGCATTTTTAAGGTTTTTTTTACTTCTCAAAATATTGAAACTATTTCTTTTCACAAATGAATGTTTGAAGATAATTTATCTGTTTAGTAAAACTAGTAATTTTTCTATAGTTTATCTTGTTAATGCAAGAAAGTAAATTTTTTTATTAATTTTTAATTTTTGGAAAAAAAAAAAGGTTTAATTTAAAAAGATAAAAAATAAGCTGGTAATTTGAAGCATTATGAAATGTTGAAATTATGTTCAAACCAGAGCTTGCAAGCAAAAGAAAAAAAAAACATGTTCATTACATTACATTCATCTCAGACAAAAACACCGATTTCTTTAAGATTACATTTTTTAAGATTACATCTTTAACACTCCGTCGGGCGCAACGAGCCTGAGAGGCACTACTTTATTAATTTTTTTTTTCGACAGATAAAAACATTTTTTCTTACTAAAAACAATTGTTAACTATTCTTTGGGAACCTCTAAACATTATAAGACAAAAATTACCAAAATTTGTACACCCCTTGATTTAATAATCTTTTCTACAGATATAAACGTTTTTTCTTACAAAAAACAATTGTTAACACTTCGTAGTAAACACCCACACTGTATAAAAATACCGCAGGAGCAGTAAAACAGGTTTAATTAGTCTTTAAAAAAACGTATATTTAAGCCAATAGACTTCTGACTGCGTTTAGCAAATTGACCAAACACAAGGGTTCTGAGAGAGTTGTTTTATAGATATATTATATAATATTTTGTAATTGACATTATTAACGACACAATGTGATACAGTATTAAAAATAACTGGGAAATTTTGAAAAATTCTTATTTGTCAAACTGCAACGTAATTGGGCGCAATGAGCCTGTGCGATCATTTCGTCTGTCAACCGGAATTGAAGAACGAAAATCACGAACTGACCTTGCCATTGTTATTAGCACTGGAAAAGCGGAAGCTACTAGGATGGGCACCTCGCGAAAAAATTTAGCGGGGGAGGGGCAAACAAAAGAGTTCGAGGTGTGCCTAGGAGATCGGTTGCGCCCGACGGAATGTTAAGATGTTAAAATCGAAGTTCTGGATTGCATTTTGTTTATGACTATAACGAAATAATTAGGAATGTAATAAGACAGGATATTACTTGTTTATTTATTATAAATAATTTACTTAATATATAAATATATATATTACATATATTTATGTTACAGTGTATATTTATACATATCTTTGTTATTACATAATTATGGATATATTCATGTTTATATGTTTACTGTATATATATTTGTAAATTAAAAATAATTTATTATTATTTATAATAAAGCTTATTATTATAATTGTAAAAAAAAAATCTTGTTCAATTTTAAAAATTATATATCTATTTTAAGTATACTTATGCTCAGATGCATCAGAACACTGTTGTCATTAGGAGGGGGGGGGGAATAGTTATTTTAAAAACATTATGTAAATAATAATATTAATTATTAACTAACTAATAATAATGTTATTATTGTAACAATATTACTTTATTATATACCTTATTATTATATAATATTGAATATTAATGTTGAAAATTCATAAATAATTAATATCTTCACATATGGTACAAGAATGTTTCTTTTGATATTGCACACTCATCTTTCACCTGAAAACCTGGTGCCCAGTGCATAGCAACATGCATCTGGCTGCACAAGAGGGGAATACATGGCTGTATGTTTGTTGCACTGCACAAATACTCCATATAGGGGAATGACCTTCTCAACTGTATAGTCACTGGTATGAACACAGTGCCACCTATGTTAGAAACCAGTTAGAAACCATTTTTAAGTTAGAAAATTCAATCATATTAGGTTGCAGTGAAAAAGCACCTTATTGACATCATCCAAGAAGTTCAAGGTACAACCAGGAGCTGGGAAAGTGACGTATATCTTTTTCTTTCACCACTTAAGGGCTTTTCCTCACTGATTTTCCTGGAATATGGTAAATAATCAATGGAACAGAGACCGCAAGACACTGATGAACTTATGAATATGATCAAGAAAAAATACTCAAGTCTTATGACATATGTAGTTATCCTTCTCCATGATATCCAAAACAAAACACCATGTAAGTGATATTACAGAAATTTGCAACCATGTCGTTTTCAAAAAATTTTAAAAAATTCACCTAAGACAGCAACTGAAAGTTATGTTTAATGATAGTTCCAGGCATTGCCAAGATTTTTTTATTATGAAACTGAATCTGTCATCTCGTTCCAAAGTGAGATCATTACCTTACTTGCTATAGGGACTTTAATATCATGTGTTATTTCTGTGTTATTTTATCAATGCTGGCTGGACTTCACTTGGATGGTGTTATGCATCATTTGACCAAGTGCCAAAATAGATTTTTTTTAGATTATTGCTCCATCTACTAGCAAAAGATGTGAACTTTATAAAAAAATTATTCCTGCTTGCTATCTCAACATAATTCTGTGATATCTTAATTTTGAATAAATTCCAATTGACTAATCTAAACGATTAAGATTTACATCATATGACTAACAACATTTGAAATATATTATTAATTTGGTAATGTTCAGAACTGTCCTGTGAAAGTATCTTCAATTTGATAAATAACACTCTTCATTCCATAAACAATTATACATCAGCTTTTGCGTTTATGCGAATATCTCAAAATCGAATTTTGGACCTTGGTCACATGATACATTTAAGTTATTACTAACTATGCATCATAAAAGAATATAAATTTGTAATTCCAAATATGTGTGCTTATATTTTGACTTACACACTGGTAAGAATGTATGAAATTTGTAAATACTGTTTTTAGTTTTTTATCTCTAACTTACTTCCTCTTGTCGGTAACCAAACAGTCTCTTGTAATCACCAGGATGGCCAATGATCCTGAAAGGAAAGAAGAATTTTTTCCCAGTTAGAATATAGTTTAAACAGAGAAATGCGAAATGTAAACATGTTTTTTTTTTTGTTAATTTGACTTGAAATAGAAAACTTTAAGGTAAAGTAATGTTAATTTCTCTTAAAGATTCCTTTTAATGTTGTGGTCTTAGAACTGAGGGAAATTCAACTCTATTATGTGAAAAATTTCCAATACTTATTTGTTGGAGTCTTATTTAATCTCAGGGAATACGTTCAAAGGAAAAAGCATCCACAAAAAACAAAAAACAAAAAACAAAAAAAAACTGCAATCTCCATTGAAATTACTCTGTGCCTCTTTCAATTGCAAGAAAATTGCTTTACAAAGTGCTCCTTTACAATCTCTTCATACAACAATAACAAATCCAACTGAAAATCAATCCATTTACAAACAATGTTAATTTCTTATTAAAAACAAAAAAAAATATCATCACTCAAGTTATATTTTATTACTGTCATTGACTGAAGTGTTAAATTAGTCAATTATTTATTTTTTAATGAATTTATTTCTCATTTAAGTCAACAAATGGAAATGGCTCAGTGACTGAGGGAATAGATGATCTGTTTCCCCCCCCCCCCTTAATCTTCAGCCATTTTAACCTCCCAAGGCAGCTCTCAGGGAACTAACACAAAGGGTTGAAATGAAAAATCACTGTAATGTAACATTGTGCTGCTATAGTTCAGGAGGCTCTGAGGAGTAACTGTAAGAGATTGGAGGATGCAGTAGTGATGGGCGTTTTGCCCACGGGTGATAGGGTTGTAAGTCTTAAGCTGGATTATATGAAATGATTCACTATTACTTGCTTAATCCTTTCACTTCCCTCACTCTAACCATGCATTCCCACCTCATGTCGTCTTAAATGTTGTTGTGATGTCTCACATGTTTGTGCTGTCCCTGATGAAGGAATACGAGTAGTATTCCAAAACTGTCGGTTTATTGCCATTGTTTTTAATTCTCTCTTCAACATGTTTGTAAGTAAGTATGTTTTATTTATTTTCACTTTCTCTTTAAGATTTACATTTTACATAATTTATATTCAAGATAATAAAATATAATAATGTAAACAAGAATTTGATTGAAGTGAGGTTGTAAACACTTCAATTGTTTCAAATTTAGAAGTTTTATTTCCTTCATTTCTATAACATTAAGACTATCAATCTCCTAAATATGAAGTAGCAAATAAAATAAAAACCTTCTGCAGTAAAACATTTTATAAAAATATAAATACCAACTTTTTTTTTATTAAATTTTTTTAAGAGAGCTAATTCAAAAATGATAAAAGACAACAGTGATGTTTGAAAAAGTTTCCCTTCTGATTAAATAAAATAATAATTAAAGTCACAATTGGATCTGTTTTAGATTTCTGTGGATCATCAGTAGATGCTAATAATGACACGGGTGTGTTCTATGTCTTTCTGCTGAAAAATTCAATGTTACCTTGATCGGACAGAAAACAACCAATGCCAGACATCCAACAATGATCCTGCAGACATTAGAGGACTGTTTATCTTGAATGTAAATGTGCATAAGAATAATTAGGTAAGATGATAACTATTTTGTTCTTTTAAGTACAGTTTTCTAACATCACTGTCTCTCAGAAAAGAATGTTAACTGACACTTACTTGCCCTTGAAGAATGCGATATAGAAGATAGAAGCGTAGTAATTTACAAATTGTAGTAAGAACATTTTGAGGGTGAGGCTATCGTCGTACTCCGTTTGAGTCCTGGGCATTTCTAGGCAAAGAGTAAATTAATTCACACATCTGAAAATAAACATTTCATACCAAGCACTTGAAAATGAACTTTACCCTCAAAATCGGGCGATTGTTCAGAAGTTTTCTGAAAGACTTTAGAAAGTTGCAGTGAAGGCCTGCAACAAAGAGCAAACAGCAATGATAGATGCCAAAGAGGGATTAGTGCATAGAATAAGAAAGACTTCAAGTTGGTTTCTCCTCTAACAAACATAACTTATCAACACTCACAGTAATTTTTTTAAAACTGCTTTGTTATAATATAATGAAGTTAAAGCTAATTATCTGGTTCCATTAGAATAGAAAGGAACTATTTTTCTATTCTAAATGATAAAAACTATTATGTAATAGTTAATGAACATTAGAACATTCATAGCTTGTTAAGGAAAGTGGCAGTGTAGAGAAATCATCCACAAGATAACAGCTAAGCTTCTCCTTTGACTTCAGGATTAATAATAATGCAGGAACCAACCCTTCAAAATGAAAATAAAAACTATACTGATTTTTATTAAAAACAAAAATCATCAAATTTTATTGAAAATCCTATTAATAGTAGACCTGATCTTTAGGTAGCCTATAGAATAGTTATTATATAAATTTTAATAAAAATCCAAAAAACTTCATTCCAAGATTTTATTAAAGAGTTGAAATCTATCTTATTTTTTAGAATTACTATTTTGTCTTGTCTATCAAATTAATTGGTAAATTGATATGTTTTTAATACTTTTTTTGCTCTATTAACAACCTTGTGTTGCCTGAAAATATTCAAAGTGAAAATATAATACTAATTCCTTGTGCAAAATTTGAAAATAAATCGAATTGTTCTCTACACTGACACATTACATTACCTTAGGTTAATAAAATGAGAATTAAAAACTGCCGAACAGCATAGGTTAGACGGTTCCAATAGATTAGAAGGTGCTTTAACGTAGGATAGAACAGAAAGACAGATAAGGCAAATGAAAAAAGAAAAGGAAGAAGCAGCGAGGATGAGAATATTGATATTGCATCACTCATGAAAAGACCATATATTTGCTCAAAATTAAAAGGAATTAAATACACAGAAAAGACTGAAGTTGGTAGATGATGATGTTGTGCGATCTTAGACATTAAGTTATTTAATGGCATTTTTTTAATGTGCCTGTCATTCACCTATAATTACTAAATAATAATAAATTTGCTTTTAAATTTCTTATGTGCTTTATTCACAAAAAAGAATGAAAAGATTCATTGATTTTTATTTGTTGCTGTCAAGTTCTGATCCATTAGTTATTTAATGTAAACTTCTTCAGTGTGCATTATTATTTTTTTAATAATAAAATAGCAACAGAATCAATACTACACCAACATTGAGAGCAAGTGACAGCAATGAGGGTAGGGAAGTAGATGGAGACAGAAAAGTGGAGAAAGCCCCTCTGGAAATTCCCCAGTCTTTGGATCGACAAGAGGAGATATCAAAAGGAACACTGTACCTTTACTCAGGATTTAAACTCACATTCATGCTTTGCATCACTAAATGACAGGCTGGTGATTATACAGTTCAATCTCCACTTAGTCTAGTTACTGACAGTAAAATAACTGACATTTAGAGCTCCTGCTCTATTACAGTGGTCAGATTGAAGATTTACATGGTGAAATCATTCCAGTCTGTAACAGAAACTATGAAACAATATGCATCATAATCAAAGAAGCATCAAACAGTGAGCTTACAATGTTAAATATATGTAAATAAAACAATGTATTTTCAGTGCCCTCAGTTCATTTTGCAAGCTGAAACAATTTTTTTATTTTATAAAAAGAAAAGAATTAAGATGAAGTACTATTTCATTAATTTATTGTGAAATAAGCAAATGATGAAGATAATGGGTCAGAACTTGATGGCAATAAACAAATCAACTCTTGTGACTTTGCAATGTGAAGGAATCATTAAACAAAACTAACACCATGAAATTAACAACTACTAATAAGAATCTATAAGAACTATTATTAAATTTATGTAAAGTAATATTTAAAATTTTAAAATTCAACCTTTAAAGAAATTATTTAATGCCTAGTTTGTGAAGCCAGTTAAGAATTTTTTTTACATTATACTTTAAAACATCATTTTATTTTATTCCTGAATAAAACTTAAAAGTTTGCATTGCATTTAAAACCTTTCAAAATAATTGGATAATTCTAATTACATTATTCTTTTAACTGAAACCATTTACAGAAATGAAACAACTTCCTACAAGTATAGAAACATCTCAACTTTACTGTCAACAAGATGATGATCCACATCTTGAACACTGCAGTTTTCTTACTGTTCCAAATATAAGTGTCAAAAAAACTTCTTTGTGGTTTCACAAACTAAAATCTGTTATATAATTCAATGTCATTTCAGAACAGCATCTACTTACAAGAAGTCAAGCAGATACACAATATACACTGTATAATAACCCTTCTACATCTCTGAAAGCAAAGGCTATGGTCTATTATCAAATGACAAACTGTCCATAAAATAAGAGAAGTGTTTGTCTGAAGCCCTAAGAGACCAATTCAAATTCTGTTGAATTTGTACGTCAATAACTAAAAGTGGACATGCTTTGTTCATTTCTGAGGATAAGTTTTGGGATCATTTTCCTGTCCATTTGAAATTGCAATAGTTTCAAATAGAGGCTTGATTTATTTGGACATGGTAGTTTTAATGCTAGTTGAATGAAGACTTTCTTAGTTGTCTACTCTTTCACAGGATATGGTGGTCTTGTTACAGAGCTTTCGGGAAGAATTTTAATATCGTCTTGTGCAGTTCAACACTTTGTGCAGTGCTGAACACAAAGGAATATCTTCTCTGTTTGATGTAAGTTGTTTCACTGTGATAACTGACTCAGCAATAATGCAATTTTGTAATTGCACCTTTATTTAAAACTATCATGGATTTTTTTTTTATTAAATGGCTCCATTTCAACATTTAAAATCAACTTATGTGAATGTTGAATCCTGGATATTATGTTTTTGACAATAAGATGGTTGAATTGATTAAATGACATCTTTATTCTAGCAATTTTCAAATAATTCAAAAATATAAGCATTTTAAAATAAAACAATAATAGTTTCAATTCTCTATTATTCTGTTTTCTAATTCAAATTAAAATGAGCAAAGAAGCAAGGTGCAAAGAAAAGCAGGGAGTAAAGAGAAGCAAGGATCAAGAAATTAAATTCAGCGCAGATTTAACTAAAATAATCTTAAGCGGAATTGCTAAATCTTCACAATCTAATAATGGAAACTATAAATTATTGACAACATTCTTATTATAAAATTAAATCATCTTTTTAATTGAAACAATTATTCTTCTTCCAATTTTAAATAAATCAATAAATATATTGGTTTGTTGCCAGTTAGCCAGATGTGCAGTTAGACAATAATAGAATTTTAACAAAACTGTTCAGTCAGTTAGATCCTGAGATGTATAATGTAAAAAATATTGGAAAATTAAAAATCTTATAATAGAAAAAATAATCACAAAAAAATAATTTGGAATATAGAAAA
>JAFIDM010029098.1:0-14550 GCA_023159025.1 Thereuonema tuberculata | reverse complement strand
TATTTTTTAAAAGAGTAAATTTGTTATATATATATATATATATATATTCATAAAACTTGAGCATATCTAGCACATATATAAATCATAAATAAAATGCATGTACACTTGTGTCTATAGACCGTTGTCGTAGTGTCAATGTTCGTTCCGTCTCCAATTTCTCGGAACTGTTTACTAGCAATTAAATGACGTTGGTGGAGACCAATTCACGGCGGGGATTCCCCGCTTTCTGTTCTCTTGGCAAACAGTCGTAATTGGTCTTGACTACAAAACATCCGTAGCAAATATGTTCTGTTGAAAATAATTACTCAATCTAATTTATATTTACATGCATAATATTTATTTACTTATTTAAAATAAATGTAATATTTATTCGTATATTTCATAAGTTAGTTGAGTTTTACATATAGGTATTATTTTTTAGCGACATAGAAAAGTGTAAAGGGAAGAAACCTTTTACGTTCATTCTGTTCGTCTGTACATCCGTCTTTCATATCTCTACACCTGAAACTACAAGTCGGACATATATGAATCGTAGCTTGTAGGAACCCTATGAATTGTAGAGATGCGAAAAATACAGTTCCGTTTCCGGTCACTTCTTCCGGTGTGCGGTTACTTCCTGTTCTAAGGTCCTGATAATACAAAAGAAAAACCTTACAGGCATTTTTAGTTGTAAAGAATTAAATTACATTAGTTACTTCGAATTTATAATAAGAAAAAAAACATAAATGATATCCTATCAGGAAACTAGCATTTCTTTCTCATTATTGTTATTTATTATTATTTATCCTGACTCATCCAAGGTGCAGTCAAATGACTTACCACGTGGCTTTTTGGATATATTGTTATTATTTTAAGGCATTATTTTAAGACGTAAATCTTGTGCTTTTATCGAAAGCGGTAGACTGAGAGATAAGAAAAAGGAAAACCTACGAAGATCCATTTGAAATTCGTAAAGTTAGACGAGGCTGACGCAACACCACCAACATCAGTCTCTTAGGAATTCATTTAAGATCGAAATGGAAGGTGAAAAATCAATCGACAAGGTTCATTTGAAAACTGCACCAAAAAACCAGTGCCATTGAATAAGTTTCTCACATCACTCTCAATTATGACAGTGCGGTTCCTGATATATCATCATCATCATCATCATTGTCCCTAGCTGGCGGGTGGTGGGGGTTTTCCTCTCAACCAGTACGCTGCTGTGGGTGCCTTTGAACATTGAACTTTGCGAATGATCTTCCTCCAATCATGGCGGTTTGCAGCAAGTACCTTGGCTTCGTCTAGTGATATGTGAAGGCTCTTCAAGTCTTCCTTGATGATTCCAATCCAAGTTTTCTTTTGGGCACTTCTCTGGGTTTTCCAATTGGTTGGTCGTTCTTTCCATAGAGCTTTGTTAGAAAGTCGGGCATTGTTCATACGACAAACGTGTCCAAACCACTGTAACCTTCTCTTCTGGATTTGTACTTGAATGGTTGCCTGATGATCACAACTGTCTCGAATGGATTCGTTTCTGATTCGATCTTTTACCGACACTCTCATTATTCGTCTCAGGCACCTCATCTGGAAAACTTCGAGTTTGTTGATGTCGGCTTTGAGGAGTGTCCAGGTCTCAGCGCCATAGAGAAGTATTGGAATTATTGATGTTCGGAAAATACGAATTTTCGTCTTCAGCGAGATGTTGTTTTTCTTCCAGAGACACCAGTTAAGGGAAGCGAAAGCAATTGTTGCTTGGCCTATTCTGCAGTTAATTTCAGACGTTGCTGTTGTTTTCTTTTCTTGAACAATAGAGCCGAGATATTTGAATTCAGAGACTTGTTGAATTAAATTTCCCTCTAAGTAGACATTTACTGGAGAACCATCGGTGACCATTGCCTTCGTTTTCTCAGTGTTGATTTGGAGGCCGTAGGAATGGGCAATGTAGGCAATGTCATTGACAATGTCAGTAGCATCATCTTCAGATTCTGCGAAAATTGTGCAATCATCGGCGAACATAAGGTCCGTGATTGAGTTGTTTTGGTCGAAATGTACTCCTGGTCGGCCTCTGAAGGCCTTCCTCATGATCATGTCTATCACTATATTGAATAGCAAGGGGGACACCACATCGCCTTGGCGAACACCAGAGTTGATTTCAAAGCATTCAGAACTTTCATTCCCGACCTTTATCGAGCTGTTAGATCCCTTGTAAGTTTCTTGGAGAATTCTCGTTATCTTATCCGGAATGTGCTCAGATCTCAGCGAATTCCAAAGCGCCGGCCAATAAAGACTGTCGAATGCAGCTCTGAAATCAATAAAGACAACAATAACTTTCCTACCACACCTTGTCCATTCTTCCATCAATTGCCGAATGGTAAAAATATGATCACAGCAGCTTCGACTCGGTCGAAAGCCAGCCTGTTGTTCTCGACTAGTTTGCTCTCGGTGGTCTTGAATTCTCTTTTGGATTGTTTTCATGAGGATCTTGCCAGTGGCCGAGAGAAGACTGATACCTCTATAATTACCACAGATACTTCTATCGCCCTTCTTATGGATAGGGATAATGACCGCTTGCTTCCACGGAGAAGGAATTCGCTCAGTGCGCCATATTTTAGTGATTAGCGTATGTATTCGTTCGAGTAGTACCTCACCTCCAGCTTTGATGCTTTCTGATGTGATCTGGTCTATTCCAGGTGCTTTGCCATTTTTCAGTGAGTTGATGGCAGCTCGAACTTCTTCTAAGGATGGTTCTTCATCATTCATTGGATATAAAGGAGGATCAATGGGAGGGGGTTCCGCTGGCTGTCCTCTGGGAGGTTCATGGTTGTACAGATTACTGAAGTAACTTCTCCATCTCTTTAGTTTATCGTCAATGGATTTTACAAAGGTTCCATCTTCGTTTCTGATATTGTCACTTTTCAATCTTGTTTTTCCACTGAGGCACTTGAGAGTTCGGTAGACTTTGTTGTAATTGTTTCTACTGGCTGCCTCCTCAAGATTGCCCGCTATGCCGTTCCAGTAAGCTTCCCTTTCTGATCTCAACATCATTTCCGTTTCCCGGTTCAGCTTTCTATAGAGGTCACGATTGATTAGCTTCGCTTTCTTCCTCTGGTCAATCAAGTTGAGACAGTCATCTGAAATCCAAGATTGTGTTCTGCGGCGAGTAGTTGGACATAATGGCTTGGCGCATTCCAGAATAGTTTCTGAAATTTGTTTATTTAACTTATCTGGTTCCTCAAACTCCCTCAGTGCTGCAAAACGGTTAGATAGTGCGATTTGATAGTTCTCTTGTGAATTTATTAGAAGATGCTTCCAGTTAATTCGTGCTTGAGATCTTGGTTTGTGGAACGTATGTTTTAAACGGAGCTTGACGACAGCTCTTACCATGTAGTGATCTGTCATGCAATCGGGACCTCTCATTGATCTTACATCCCTTAGTGATGAGCGAAATCTCGAATTTATCAGAATGTGGTCAATCATCGAAGCGTCTTTACCAGAGGGGTTTCTCCAAGTGAGCTTGTGGTGTTTACGGTGCTGGAAGACCGTATTACCTAAAATAAGGTTATTAGAAGCTGCAAAAGAAAGTAATCTTAGTCCATTATCATTTCTATCACCAATGCCATTTCTTCCCATTACACCATCCCAACCTGTTCTATCCGTGCCAACCTGGGCATTGAAGTCACCAGCAAAAATTATGAGTTCTGATTTAGTGATCAAGTCAAGTGTCTCTTGGATTTGGTCATAGAAGTCGTCCTTAATTTCATCCGGACTCATTTCCGTTGGGGCATACGCGCAGATAATGTGCGTCCTTACAGTTCCTTCCAAGGTGAGAACGGCCAGGCGGTTGGAGATCGGTTGAAATGACGAGACACTGTGATTTGCTTGGCTGTTCAGCATAAAACCCACACCATGTTGATGTTTATCATCTCCCGAATAGTACAGTGTCATGGACTCACTGCTTCCTGGAATTGATATGGAGATTGATCCTGATCCAGTGAGTCTAAGTTCCGTGAGTGCAGCAAGTGAAATCTTGTGCTTCATAAGTTCTCTGGCGATTGTCTCTTTCTGTCCGATGCGATAACCCGTTCTCACATTCCATGTCGCTATGCGAATCATCGTTTTGGTTCTGAAAAATTTGGTTCTTCGGCCAGTAGCTCTCTTTTCACCATCACCCTGGGGCCCCAGTGGTGGTGCATCGGTTACCCCGGATGCGGTAGCTTCTGTGACATTCTTAAGATCGCTGTTCATAGGGTTCTGGCCTAATTTTTATGATCCCTCGGCGGTGGATCAACCCTCCTCCTTTTTCATACGGGCTTGGGACCGTCAATGGCGGAGTTATATATATATATAAATATATATACAAAATATATACAAAAGGAATGCCATACACATGGCTATCCTAAGAGCCTATGATGTATGTTCAACAAAATTTGCCTTAGAACTATTCAAGCGATCTTCAAAATTAATGGTTTTCCAACAGAATAAATAACAAACAAATAAGAAGATCTACAAAATTTATAGAACAAAAACGAAAAACCATAGGTAATAACAACAATAAGGATAACAGTATTAAATACATAAATAAAGGAAAAGAAAAACAGCACCTGAACAAAAGAAGAAAAAATTGCCTTTCTGATTTTAGATTATGGGGAACGGTCGTTTCGTCGTGCAACTCATCAGCCCAACCCTGACTCACCCTAACCGAATCAGAAAAGCAAGATCTTCTTAGTGAGAACCCCTGTCAATCTGGCAGTGGTCCCACTCACAACAAAAAGCAAGAAAAATAAATTGCTGCGTTTTTCATATTAATGAGTTTTCTTTTGAATCTTCTATTCTTGCATTAAAATCCTTTTTACCTACAGTTCCGTAGGAAAAGGTGTTGCTGGCGTCGGATGACGCAGCAATTTATTTTTGAGCAGAGAATGGGCAGATCTGCTCCACCCCTGTATAGCGATAAGATATATACTGTACGTAAGGAAAGATTTCCATGAATAGAAATTTTTTTATTATTACGACTTGTCTCAATTATTAGTCCGTTCGGAGCTATATACGTCTAGATATGACGTTTGAGTCATTGATTGTAATGAGTACCCACAGAGAAGCCACCCACCTACAGGAGGGGGGGTGCTTGGGTGTGGGCGTTTGGCTTCCTTGCACCCACCCTCATTACAATCAATGACTCAAACGTCATATCTAGACGTATATATCTCCCAACTGACTAATAATTGCAACGAGTTATAATAATAACATATGTTCTGTTTAAGGAGATCTTTCTATAGAGATATATCTTACCACTATACAGGGTGGGGCAAATTCCCATAGAGTTTGCCCATTCTCCTTTGTCTACTAAATTCTCCACAATCAGTCGGTGCTATTCCTGTTTCCAAGAAATTCAGTAACAACAACACGAATTGACTGCCAGGTATCTTTTCCAACAGTCAGTTTGCTTTCTAGTTTTTCTGGTAGTCAGCATTGCCGTTATCTGTGGTCCCAAAAATATATACCACCTTTGACTTTGGCATCCGAGGGAATTGGAAATATTGAGAGAATAAACTTGAATGTTTGTCTGTTAAGATTCATTGGTTTCACAAAATACTTCGCTAGTCCCAACTTAGGGAGTCATAGTATTTTCTATACTGGAACGAGGGCTTTGTGTATCATAGCTTGAAACTTAACTCTCGGAGGTTTTGTAATATTCGTTGACTTGCTCTGCTGTGCCTTAAGCAAAGCACACAAGGATAATTTGTTAAGCAAGATTGTAGGCCTAAATGGAACCCAATCTTCTTAAAATCACCAATTGTATTCATCATATTTGATTTTTTTCTAGAGGAAGCTTCACATAACTGTAGTCTTCTTTCATGTGCATTGAGTGTGCATCTGGAATCGAAGGATATATATTTCCATTATATTATAGCACTACCTTCAAACTTCTAACCGAACTATCTATAAAGAGTCTCCATTCTCAGCGTTCTCAAAGAGTCCGTTTATATCGAAGCAAAGCAAGAGAATCGGACACAACATAATAATGCGCATATGTTATTGTCTCTTTTTGTAAATGGTCAATTTGTAGCTGGGATCCAATAAGTTCCCCTCTTTCAAATGAGGAATCAAAAGTTCTGCATTTGATTTTGTTAGCAACAAGTCTGTTATTAAAGTCTCTTATTGTTGATTTGGAAAATATGACTGAGTTCTGCAAGATGCACCTTGGAAAATCATATCTATCTCGTCCTCAAAATTACCGCCGAACATAATATGCACACTTTTTGGTGATTGTGAAATGGAAAGCTCATCTGAATGTGGAACTGGTGCAGTAGATGATGGTATGTTTGGATATACATTGTGGGTCTCTAGCCTTCTTGTAGTTGGAAATATTCACCCTAAAAAAAGAAGCAGTTATCATCATTATTCTTTGGTTCCCTCCAAATGTGAGGAATGTCAATGACATTGATTTGCTTGCATCATGAAGCCAACCTTCCCATGTTGACCTGCAACTACCTCAGCAAAAATGCAATGCACACATCTTGTCTTAGTCTCTCATAGACATTCGTAAGTAAGCTTGGAAGACTTAGTTTCTGTGGTGCATCATTTGTTTAGGACCAATATAGCATCCACAAACATAACAGATTCCAGAGAGAGCTTACAATCCCTTCTCGTGATCATATTTACCCTGTAACAAAGGCAAATTACAAAGTTTTACTAAAAATACAAAATTTAAGATAACTCAAAAAGTTTTGATGATACAAAAAACTAAGACAACCAAGACAATAATGAAAAATTGGTATTTACCAATACCAATGGAAGATCTGTTTTTTTGTGTAAGAGTATATATGAGACGATGAAAAAAATTAAAACTACTTCGTTAATCTATTCTAGAAAATCCAATTGTACTTTTAACAAAAGTTGTTTACTTTGCATATAGAATAGCCCGAGGTTTCCAGATTGTTGACATTTTGCCCCTCCGATATGAAACAAACGTACAGCATATGGAAAAGTGTGAACAGTGGTATGAATTAAAGAAAAACACAACAAAAAAACAAAAAAAAAGAACGTCTCGACAACAGTTTACAAAAGAATAATCTGAAGAATCTGAAGAAGCATCTGAAAAAAATGATTGTGAGCCGTTATTAAAACAATTACTACAGCCCTGTCCAAGTTTTAGCAGGATAGTGATAAATTATATCAAGCAAACTATGCGTATTTTTTAAAGGTTACAGAAAAATTTTGGTAAAATTTGACCCCGTTATTTCACAGCATGTCAATAATATAACAAAAATCGCAATTTGTTAAGTTACACGACACATTATTTAGGATATGTTTCAAAATGAAATGTCTTTAGTAAGTGGTAAAACATGAAAAAAATTAAGGAATTTCATAAAAGAAAGCAAAGTACTTTTAGATAATTCTAGACTGCATCCAAATATCAGATACCTGAACTTAAAGCGTTTGGTGTAAGAATGTTATATACCATTTAGTTATAAACATTTCAAAATTCTATACATTGCAATTACAATTTAGAACACATTATAAGCCCTACAACTCTTTAATCTCTTATAAAATATAAATTATTATGTAACCAATTATTTAGAAATTTTTTAGAGATTGTTTTGAAAATTTATTAATATTAATTAAGCCAATTTTGTTAATTACATTTTGCAATATATACATAGAATGATTTTCAACTTATTTATTCTTAACTGAAGGAAAATTTAATATTAAAGTTTTTGATATTCCTTAGTTATATTTGCTATTATTTATTGCAGTTATATTTATATTATATCTAATATTATTTATTTGCTCTATTACATATACATTCATAATAATTATTAATTGTTAATTTTTAATAAATTTTTTGCCGTGGAGACTAGATTTTATTTTTAATAAGATTTACAAATCTTAAATTTTTATTGTTTTTCTTTTTCTTGCATAAAATACAAGTTTCATAATATTACTGTATTTAATGTATCATAATATCAATTTGAACGTAATCCCCAACGTCTAATGGATAAGACGTCTGATTTCGGATCAAAAGGTTGCAGGTTCGATACACTTCGCGAATGTTTCATTGTAGTAATTTTTTTTACAGGAAATTAACAATTGCTCCGGACAGACATAAAAGATTTTAGTAATATAGATCCCACCCAAAACACTTCGTATAAAATAAGTGCCAAGACTCACATGCTCATAATGCTTTCACTGTTAAAAAGATATGAGATCTCATGTAGAGCCAAGCCCCTAACTCTACGAGGCCTCACTCTACAAGCCCTAACTCTAAAAACCCTATATCTTGGTCAAAAAGTATGCCTTGGCCGTTTCGTGGCTGTCACACAGACAATCCCATGGAGTTATGTAAAGGATATGGAGTATGCCAAGGCACACTTTTTGACCAAGATAGTAGGGTTTTTAGAGTTAGGCATGTATAGTGAGGGGCTTGGCACTATATGAAATCTGATAAATTTTAACAGTGAAAGCGTTATGAGCATCTTGGCAACGTATTTTACATGAAATGTTTTGGGTGAGATGAAATAGTTCCATGAAACGGCCAAGCCATACTTTTTGACCAAGATTTTTTAGAGTTAGGGTTTTTAGAGTTAGGGCTTGTAGGGTGAGGCCTCGTAGAGTTAGGGGCTTGGGGGGCTACATGAGATGTCATATCTTTTTAACACTGAAAGCGTTATGAGCATGCGAGTCTTGGCAACCCCTTATTTTACATGAAATGTTTTGGGTGGGATTTCATTTCTTTTTGTAAGATGAGATCTGATAACTTTTTAACAGTGAAAGCGTTATGAGCATGTGAGTCTTGGCAACTTATTTTACATGAAATGTTTTGGGTGGGATTATCTATTACAACTAAATTTAGTTTTAAGATTATTTAGAAAATGGATTTTTTTTTCAATACCCTACTTTTCTGTTTTTCTATTGGTCAACTTGTATATACAAGCTGTTTGCACTTTTGTAAGAAATCACATTATTACACAGTATTATTTAGGCCGAAGCATTGAGGTTACGATGTATTTCAGATCTCAATAAAATCCAAAGTATAAAAGCTAGATAAATGAAACTTAGCGTATTTCATTAGTATGGTAACTGCATCTTATCCTGAAAATTTGAGCTCTCTAGTATTATCCAGGCCGAAGCTATGAGGGTTCGATAATATATAACCAGACCCCCCTTTATGAGGGGTTGGAATGTGAAAGTTACGGATTTCTTAATTTTTTTGTTGTTTGTGTGCTAATTCTAACCTGCAAACCAAATTTCAGCTTTCTAGGACTTCAGGAAGTACCCTAGAGGTTTTGATGATCATGAGTCAGTGAGTCAGTGACGGAATCGACGTATTTTAGGTATTAATAAAATCCAAAGTATAAAAGCTAAATAAATGAAACTTAGCGTATTTCATTAGTCTGGTAACTGCATCATATCCTGAAAATTTGAGCTCTCTTGTATTATCTAGGCCGAAGCTATGAGGGTTCGAAAATACGACGAAACACTTCCAGAAAAGGTACGTAGTGCCCTTCCTGCCTTCGGCTCGTCTTGGCGAGGGCACTGCCGTGCCCCCAGATTTACAGCTTTGAGATGAATCATGTAGATTCTAGTCCAAACTGAACTTGCATTATTTATATTAGTGAAAAATGCAAAATATATCTGTAATTTAATTTTAATTGGCAATAAATCTTTTTATGCTAAAATATGTATGCTATTGCTTTTAATTTTTTGAGTAATAAATTTACGTGTTGTAATAAATATTCTAAATAAACATCTCATTTGTAGTTAATCCTAACAGCTATTTTACGACAATTAGGACCTACAGCATTTATTAAAATTACTGTTTTAAGCATTTATCATTATGAAAATAGGTGGTTGATTTATTGCTTTTTTTGAGTGTATTAAAAGATATTTTTTTTTCATTTATAACCAATTGATTGTCATGTATCCATCTTTCATTAATGTTAAGTCTTTTTTGCAAACTTAAAAATAAAATAATTTAAAGGTGATATTTCAAAAAAAATAAAAAAATAGCGGTTTTTTTTTTTATTTCTCGTTTGCATTATTAATGAGTCTTAATTGTCGTACAGATCTAACTGATTTGTAACTTGATACATTTTTTTCTAGTTAACAGATATTGGTATCCGCCCCTTCCGGCGGCAAAGCTTAAAAAAAAAAGAAAAAGTATCATTCGTTTTTGAACAAAAATAGCTTATAGCTGAATGTCCTAAGCCCTGTAGAATCTACTGTTGCCTGAAACATGGCGGTCTCCAAAATTGTATCCGTACTTGTACTATAATCTCATCGTAATGAAGCATACAGTGACTTCAATGTGAATGATCGGCCATCGCGATCTTAAGGCAGAATTTCTAAACGCAGTTCTCAATTGCAAGATCACATTGAGAACAATTATTAACAAAATATGACAGTAAAGTCTATTTTCTCAGAATGAGGATATTTTGGAATTATTGAAAATTCCTCCCGTCCGGGAATAGGAGGATGTCTCGTCGTCACGCTGCCCAAATAATGGCTAATAGACGTTCTTTAGACTTCGGAAATCCGATTGTTTTTGGGAAAGCAGCCAATCACCAGCTAGAAAATTTAAAGAATCATTAGATATACAGGTCAAGAAACCCTATAATGACAATTTATCTACTGATACCGCAGAGTTGTATAATTTTTGTATAGTTAATATTTATTTTTGTTTTATTCTTCTTTCTCACGCTTTATTTAAATATTTCAAAATCGCCTGTCCTTGCATTTGGCGTCATCTGGAATTTGAATGTATTTGCATTTAGTTTTGATTGGTCGACACCTTTAATGAATCGAGTTGACTAATGTGCTGCAATTTTCTCCTTTAAGTATTTGTTGTGAGGTTCTGTTCAATGTCAACCGAGTTCTGAAAAGAAGAATCGAAAAGGGCCCAGTGTTTTTAACCTTTTTAAACATTTTTTTGTGTTTTTAAATTCTCTATTAGTTAAAAACTTTTTACACGTGTTAAACGTTCTTTCACAACTATATCTGTTTCTGTCTAGAATCTTTTTAAATACCAACTATACTACTGATGCCCATCACAAACTATAGTGTTGCAGGAGCAATTTAGCTGTACTAGAGTATACGTTGAGCATTTTTATCAATAGGCTAAGATGAATTTAACTAGCCGAGGTTTGGCAAAATTTTTATGCTGCCTCAGTGTGTGTGTAACACCATCCTCGACTACTGAATTGTCTACATTTAATGGTTGCAGAGTCAGTCCGTATCCATACATCTATTGTTCCACGTGTCATTGGGCAACTGCTTTTACTTATTTTTTTATCAAAACCGAGTCTTTAGGTTTTCAAAATACCATACTTAACTAAAATAAAAGCTTCTGTGAAATAGCATAGTAATTGGAAGCATTTTACAATTTTAACAATTAACTGTCTAAGAATCGATCACACAAATTCTTCAAATTATTTATTAAAATAATAAATAATATATTTCGCAATTTTTTGTAAAATTTTCTTATTCCTTTTCAAGCTATTTATAAATAAAGACTAAGATAACAAAAAAGAAACATAATATAACATATTATTATCGATTAAAACACATAAACTCACATTTCAACAATGAAATAACATTTGTTATTTGTTTTAATCGATAATATGTCATCTCATGTTTTTCTTTTGTTATCTTAGTCTTTAATTATAAATACCTTGAAAAAGAAATAAGGAATATAAATAAAATTTAACGTGGATACGTAATGTTTAATAAAATAATATTTAAAGCCAACGCACATACAAGATATATAATAAAAGCAACATGCTTACAACGATCGATTTCGTTAGCATAAGAGCTAACATCTTCAGGTTACAATACAAGATACAAAATACAAAAAATTCCAGTCTTTATATAGCTGAGAAATGGTTCATTAATTATTCAGGTGCGGGTGAGGTCAACTGATAGCCTGCATCGGGGGATGTGTGAAGTCTCGGACCAACCATTTCTATTGTCCATGATTTTTGGTTATAATTGTTGGAAGATGAAAATAAAGACTGAAAATAAATAAATGGCCTACTTAATATAAATAAAATTTAACGTGCGTACGTAATGTTTAATAAAATAATATTTAAAGCCAACGCACATACAAAATACAAGATATATAATAAAAGCAACATGCTTACAACGATCGATTTCGTTAGCATAAGAGCTAACATCTTCAGGTTACAATACAAGATACAAAATTTAAAAAATTTCCAGTCTTTATATAGCTGAGAACCCAAAAGATTGTAAACGGGATGGTGGGACAACTTTCTTGAAGAGTATGCATATCGCGTTTGAGTTGGAAACATGAAATTTGACATGAATGTTCTTTGTCAAAATGAAAAACGATACGTACTTAACGGATTTTCGATATTCGCGTCCTAAAGACTGAAAATGGAACGGGCAAATTTTCTTGAAGGATACCTATATTTTGGAAACTGCTTCAGCTAGAAACATGAAACTTGGGTTAAAAAAAAAATAAAGAAATACATGTTCAACTATTTTCGAAAAAAAGTAGCCGAAAGGTGAACGGAAAGAAGAAATGGGAGGGGGGGGGGGAAGAATATCTCAGAAACCGCTTAATCCAGAAAGGTCTCGGGAATAATATTGTTCTTTTGTTAGTTTTTTAAAAAGAAATACATGTTCAACAGTTTTTCTAAAATAAAAAAATTCTCGTAGGGAAACGAAGGGTGGAAACTTTTTTGAAGGATACCTATATTTTGGAAACTGCTTAAGCTAGAAACGTAAAGCTTGCGAAATATACTCTTCTTACAAAATAAAGAAATACATGTTCAAAAGATTTTCACAAAAAAATATCCGAATGATGAACAGAGGAGTGTTTTTCTATAATAAAGTGAGCGTTTTCACTGACTCATCAATGCACAATCGAAAATGCTAAACACAGAATCTTTAAACTTCAAGGTTTCTTTTTAGAATTGAGTTAAATGTTTTCTCAGCGTTTGACATTTTTTTCCCTGATGGGATTAAGATGAACAGAAAGGGTCAGGATGTCTTATGGCCTCCGAATCAATGAAATTTGGTGTCTAAGGGGTTTTCGGGTTACAAAATACGAATATAACAGTAATTTTTACCAACTGGAAAGTCTCGAAGTGATCTCACAATTACAATTTCTTCCTTCTATACATCAGCACAACTTTTTGTTTATCCCGCGCGAAGTACGGGTATTTTGACAGTTCAAAATAAAACTGCTACGATATTAAATTATTATTCAAAAATAATTTAATTAGTTTAAGTTGAATTAATAATAAGCATATAGAATGCTTGAAACAAAATTTATTTATTTTTTTTTTCCTCTTTAAAGTGGAAGAGTTCAATGATTGCTAATTTAAATATATAAATTAGAAGTCGCAACGTTACACGATGCGATGTCATATAATGGAGTGTGTGTCTCTGTTACGGTAGAGAAGTCAGTAGAGAATTGAGACAAGACTTGACAAGTTGAGTTCAGTGCAATCGAATAGAGTGAAGTTCAATGTGTTGAGTTGACTTCAGAGAGACAGTTCAAGTAGAAGACTTCAGATGGCAACTTTAATAAGAAGGTCACAAGAGCATTTAGGAGAAATAGCTCAGATTGTTTATGCCGAAATTGAAGCCAAGTTTATTAAGTCAAATTGATTTATTCGTCCCATTAATAGAAGACAATATTCGAGGTCGAAGTAAAACCTGGATATTTTTCGTATAAAGATAATTCCAAAGAAGAAACGAGAAACGGAAGTTAGCGTGAAGCTTAGGCAGTATTCTTGTAGTCTTGGAATTCAACAGGAGACTAAGGTTAAGACGAAAACCCGAGTTACGGAAGGGTGTCAAGGCATCATTGCGAAAACCGAAGTTACACTCCTGATAGAAGAATGGACGAAACCCACATTGCTATAGAAGCAGTTTAGTATTAAATCATGAAGGATTATATTTGGAAGAATTATTTCCACTATCAAAGATAGAACTCTGATTAGTATTATTTTCCGATCAAGCAAAAACCCAAATGATTCGTCAAAGCGAATATTGAGGTTACAGTGAAGATTGCCAGGGAAGAACTCATTAATAGAAGAAGTCTCAATTGTGAAAGAACTTTATTTAATATTTCTAAGAAATATCATTATTCCATTATTCCAGAAGACCGAAGTGTCTACAGTAACAGAAGCGCTGTTAGTTCAAAGAGCAGACCTCCGTTTTCCCTAAGGATTGTGGGAACAAGAAGTCAGATGTTGTGTTGTGACCGCGCCATGTTTGAAAGTGTTGTGATGGATGGTTCCGATGAAAGAAGACTACGTTAATTCAAGGAAGACTGGCGGACTAATTCCAGCCGATTCAATTCAACGCAGTTCATCACAGCTAGGTGAAAAGTCATTTGAAACCCTCAAACTGTAAGTAGATAATTTATATTATTTACATTTTGGAAGGGAGCAAGCCGCTCGCCATCGATACTTGGAATAAATCCAGAAGTGACTATTGCC
Source organism: Thereuonema tuberculata (assembly GCA_023159025.1). Lineage (NCBI taxonomy): Eukaryota > Metazoa > Arthropoda > Chilopoda > Scutigeromorpha > Scutigeridae > Thereuonema > Thereuonema tuberculata. The sequence goes on along the minus strand of JAFIDM010029098.1, from coordinate 103 downwards.
GTGAATAAGTGAAACGGAATATAACTTTGTTGAAAGAGAAAACGAAGTTTGAATTAAATTCACACAGGTGAATTTTAAAGCCATTGAGATATTCACACAGGTG
>JAFIDM010029095.1:4184-14551 GCA_023159025.1 Thereuonema tuberculata | reverse complement strand
AGTTTCCTTACCAATACTGCAGGAATAAACTTTTTCACTAATGATAATAGGAACATTCTTAATCTACAGCGACGTATTTTCCAAAAATTGTGTACTGATTACGATATTTCTAAATAGTTCGCAGAGAAGTTGAAAGACAGTAAATTAAAGATTCCTGAACTGAAAGCACTCACGAAGTTGCACAAGGCATCAAATAGTGAGACCTTAATTCCTATAAGGCCTATTATTAACTATAATGGCTCTGCAATTAAGCTTTTTTCGGACTTCCTCTACAAAAACATTACAGCCTTTGCAAACAAAGATATCAAACAAGGAATTTGTGATATTTTTTCTGATATAACAAGATAAAAATTGATATTGAACAAGAGAAAGATTTAACATTGGCTTTTTTAGATCTTTTAATTTCGACTGTTAATAAAGGTTTTAATATATCTGTGTATAGAAAACCTATTTTCTCCGGAATAACCATGTACTATGCATCGTATTCTTCATTATCATACAAAGTTAATCATATCATAATGTTCGTAAAAAGAGTATTCTCTCTTTCATCTACCAATGAAGCTTTCAACAATGAGCTTGATATGGTTCACGATCTCCTGAAACAAAATGGATTCCCTGAGTTTTTCATAAAACGGCATTTTAAAAGATCCATTGCTCACTGTTGTAATACATAGATGTTCAAAAGACCTAATATTGGACACATGTAAATCACATTTCAAAAGGAAATCCTTAGAATCTGTTTTTATTTTAAATTCTCCTTTTGCTCACAATGAGTGCGTCTCCATTCCGGCCATTGCAAAATATGGAATAAAGAAACAAAAAACAGAGAAGAACTAAAATAAGGCAAACGTAAATAATCCAATCACAAATGGAAAGAAGAAAAACAAAAATTTCCCTTCCTTTTATTCATCCCTGTTTCCCCCCCCCCTCCTATTTTTTTTAGTTTTTAAAAATTTTTTAGTTTTTTAGTTTTTTATTTTTATTTTCATTTTTTGTTTTAATTTCATTTTCTAAATTTTAATTTTTATTTTAATCCAATTTCGAACATCATCTCTTAATTTCATTATACAGTTCCGATAATCATAAAGGACCATCATAAAGGACCGAATTAGCGCGTGTAAAACCGCGGGACACAGCTCAAGTCTATATACATCGGAACATGATGTCTGTGTACATCATAGACATTATGTATTAGATTGTCCACAAGATACAATTTTTTATTTAATATAGAATACATATATTACATATAATTTTTCATTGATCATAAAGCTAATGGAGGAATGAATGATTTAAATTAAATTTTATAGAAAAACTCGAAATTTTTGGACTTAAAAAAATGTTTAGACGATTCTAAAAATCTTATATATTTTTCTGAGGTATAACATATCTGCCTAAATAATTACAATGTAATTTCTGTAAGGTAATATATTCAAAGTTATACATATATTCAAGGGTTTTTGATATAAATATTTCAGGCAATATACAGGGTGGTCCAAAAGGTGACGTCGAAATATTTTTTTGGGATTCGGACATCTGGGGGTACGAGGAAATACCCCATGTATGGACCTTTGATTGTGTAGTTTTCGAGTTATGAGTTGTTTTGTAGAATTTTCGAATTTTCTACCGAACCAACTTAAAACTGGTGTTTGTTCCAGTTGCATAATTTCCAAGTTATGCAAATTGTTTTGAGTTTCTGTGTTGTAGCATACTCCTCATAACGTGGAATTTCACACATAAAATATCCAGCGCCCTACCATTAATGTATGTTCTGGAAATTACGATCGAAACGAAAGAATACTGTAGGGTAGAGTGAGGCAGAGTGCAACTTTTAACATGCAATTAAAAATTAAAAACAACATTCCATGACATGGAAGGAAGTGAAAAAACTTCATGGAAAAACTTTCAGGCAATATATATAAATAAATACAAATAATGAACGACATAACAAAAATATGAGGAACTAATAAAAAAAATATAGTCTGTCCGGCAGATCATAATTTTATTTCCGTGTTTCTGCTTATAATTGTGAAAAAATATTATATAAATATTTTATGTGTTATAAGAATAGTAATATTATTAATAATAATATTGAATAATTAAACTAATTTTTTTCTCTATAACAATGTTATCTAATATAAATATTCTAAAAATCAGTTACTAATTAATAATATTTATTTTACTTGATGTAGGTGTTAACCCTTTACAAGTGAGATTCTTCCACCGTTTTTTCCTTTTTATAATATTGGAAATATAGTTTTAGTTTTGTTTTTACTTATATCTACGCAAAAGACTAATAACAATAATAATATCCTTATTACATTATAATCGTAACATCATAAGTAACAATAATATTATTAGTATATAAATTTATTTACACCTCTTATTTATTCTTTCTTATCTATTTTCTCTAAAAATACTTTAATATATTTACATAATTCTTTATAAATTCTATTTTGCTTTAACTGTGTAATCTATCATCCACTCCTATTGGAATTTTTTTCGTTTTCTAACACCTTTCTTTCTTCTTTTATTTTTTCACTTTCAATAATTATATGGTTCCATTCCTCTAGGCTCTTGTATTCTAACCTACAGTTCCTTTCTTCTTTAGTTAACCAATATTTACCTGACTTCCAAATACTACCACATCTAATTTTAATGTTTGTTTCTCTCCAGTAGGAGGGCCATACCGTACAGAGTGCAAAAAAAATATTTTTTAACATAGAAAAATGTCAATGAATTTTATTTGTAGGAAAAACTGTGCTCTTTCTCATGATGCAGAAATTTTTGTTATTAAACTAAAATTTCATTAAAAAATATACCTTTTAATATATAAGCACATAAAAAATTGCATAATGATGAAATTAAAATACACTATAGCCTGTAACATATAGAAGACAAATGAGGACCACTACCTACAGAGCAGATTTCGTGTCCCCAGCGGACACAACACACAGAAGATGACGAAAGAAACAACCATGCCACGACCGGGATTCGAACCCAGGTACTGGCGCATTGGACGCCACGGCTAGCCGCCGCCGAGACCGCATGACCACGCCAGCACGGCAATTAAAATACACTGATGATTTCTGAATTTTTTAAAATATTTTGCATACTTTATTTATTTTAAATGGTAGAAATCAATTTATGATATACTCAAGACTGTGAATCGAGTTAGAAGTGTATATTTTGTAAAACATTTAATAGTTTAGAAAACTTTTGAAGAGGCATGATAAAGCTGTTGTCACGCACGTAACATTTGAATCTAAAAAGTTTTTGTAATTTCTAATTTAGTCAAAATTTTAACGCCAAACTTATTTTTCTCTTTTAACTGAATATTAAGATGACTTTTGTAAAGTTATATAAAAATCTATTAAAAAATGAAAAAATTGTACAACTTTCAAAATATGTCACACACGTAACGTTTTGTTATGTGCGTGATAGATTTTGAAATAAATTTTGAAAAAATTAAAAAAAAAAGATTAGGAACAAATTTAAAATACTTAATATTAAAGAGAAAATTATGTATAAAATAATTATGAATAACATTTATAATGTCAATAGGGAAAAAAAATAATAAGAATAATGAAAAAATAACTAGATGCCATTGGTTAAAAATCTTTTTAAGCTTTAAATCAACTTATATAATTGGCCAAGTTCGTCTGTCTGTCTGTCTGTCCGTCCGTCTGTCTGTAACTCGATATAAATAAGCTACTAAGATTGATCCAAGGTTCTCAATGGTACCACTGAATCAAAGGTACTCAAATTGGATAAAATATTAGTTAATTTTGTCATTCCATGTTGGTTCCATGAAATTTTATCTGAAATTCCTACAAAATATACGTTCAAAACCAAATAATTTTGTTATAACTTCACCGATTTTAACGAAATTTGGCTTACTTACTCAGTTTTTTACGCTGATTTTGAAACTTAAAAGCATTTTTGCCATAAAAGCTTCGTTCAGAAGCTAGCGCAGTATTTAGATTATACAAAGGTGAGTTTTAAATGCCTTTCGGCGTTATGAGTCAAAAATAATAATTATTCTTTAGATAAATTAAACTTTAGATATGGTTGGTATTTCGTTTTTCTTTTTGGGTGGAAAATGATCCTTTAGATTAAACTCGCAGAACCTATATTACAGGTGTGCAGGTAAGAAGTACACCTAAATAGGTCTGATAAACATTAAAAAAAAAAATTCAAATTAAATCATCAATCGAATCTAATATATCTATCTATCTATCTATCTATCTATCTATATATATATATATATATATATATATATATATATATAAATAGGCTAACTACGTCCGTCTGTCTGTCTGTAGCTCGATAAAATTACCCTATTAAGATAGATCCAACGGTTCTGAATGGTACCATTGAATCAAAAGTACTGAAGTTGGATGAAAATATTAGTTCATTGTGTCATTCCATGTTGTTTCCATGAAAATTTATTCTTGGGAACTGATCTCGACAACTGAAACTCTAACAAAACATACGTTCAAAACCAAATAATTTTGTTACCACTGCATCCATTTTAATGAAATTTGGCATACTTATTCAGTTGTTTACGCTGATTTCGAAGCTCAAATCCATTTTTGCTGTAGAAGCTTCCTTCAACAAGTTAGCATAGTATTTAGATGACATTAACTTTATATTTGATAGTTGATAATAAAATGATTTTTCAGATTTTTTTTATGACTGTCAGCCGACAGGCTTTGCTGCTAGTTGAATTATAATTTTGGTGTAACATCAGAAAACTATATAAAATATAGATTATTCAGTCAAAATATTTGGGAAAAATATAATTCTAAAACACTAAAAAGTATTAAAAAATGTTAAAACTTTATTAATAGCTGACGTAATTGATGAGAATTTTACTCTAAATTTTTAACTTTTAACTTTTGTTAAGTTTCTTTTGTATTAGATAATTAACAAAGGGATGTTTAGACTGGATGATGTTTCAATTTTATAAGTAACTCTGTTCAGATAAGAATTGATTTAAATAACTTAAAGTTGATTTGAAATGTTAAATAAACATTAATAAAAATAATTATTGATTGACTTATTGTATAAATGTTTAAATATCATGTAATATTTTAATACATATTTATCCTCATGCATTTTTAAAAGCCAACTTTTACTTTGAGTTCACATGGTCAGACACGTAACGATCAGGGTGTCACACACGTAACGCAGATTTTTAAGTTTCATTTATTCAATTATTTATTAAATTTAAATTTTAACTGTGATTTTAGATAGTATGGTAAATAAATTATTAACATATTTTTTACAAATGTTTTCTTGCTTTTTGTTGTTTGTGGGGTCACTGTCAGATTGACGGTGGCTTCCACTAACTAGGTCTTGCCTTTCTGATTCGGTTAAGGGAAGGCGAGGATTGCGCTGATGAGTCCGTAGCAGGACGAAACGGCCGTTCCCAATTCCTTCCCGTAATCAAAAACAGAAAGGCAATTTCTTCTTTTGTTCAAGTGCTGTTTTCTTTTTCTTATTTAAAAGAAATACTTATTTTCAATATATCGTAATTTCTCAAAATAACTTTGGCACTCAGACAAAGACAACAATGTAACAATTTAATATTTTGAAGTTTCAAAAGTTACTAGTGAATCTCTTGAATCATCCCAGTTGAGGTAATATGTTATCTTCCATTTTCGTTATATTTCAATCCCATAATCAAATGAAATAAAGGCTGCTGTTTTCAAATTAACAGGTGGTTCAACAACGAGTATATTACTGAAAGAATGGCGAATTCAAGCAAATATAGTGTGTTTTGATACTTTGAAAGAATCGAATATTAATATCCAAACAAGGCTACTATTTAAATTAGTTACACACAGGAAAACCTACGGAAGGAAAGTCATTGCGGATTTTTCAGAAATGAATTATGGACTTGAAATCATAAAAAAGGACTTATTTCAATTGAAAGCAAATGGAGACGCTGTGAAAGGAAGGAAGGAATTCGCAGAGTAACAATTGAACATTGAAAAATTACATTAATTATGAAAATTAAAGAAGAAAATTACATCTGGGATGTAGATGGGATGACAAGAAATTCAGTTAAATCTGCTGTTTCAGTAGAAATCCCAGTCACGTAAAAAGGAATTGTAATACCGAAGCAAAGACACCACCCTGAAATAGTCAAAGAATCATTTGAGAAACAACCCTTTATAAGCCAACAAATCTAAACGAAAAAGGATCATTTTGCTTTTCTATTTCAACTTTAAAGATTACATCTGATTAAAAATATATTATAATGTAATTTTTAGTACGAACTACTTCAGTATCATTTCAGTTAAAATTTATTTATTATTTAAATTAAAAAAAGAAATCCTAAAAAATGAAAAGGGAAATAGTTCCGGCTTATCCGAGCGGTCTAGATGGTGGTCTGCCGTGTGGCTATTGTGTAGGAATCTGGGTTCGAATCCCGCTTTTGGTATTGCTGTTTCTTTCTTCTTCGTGCGTTTCTCCCATTGACTAAAAATCTCAGGGAGATTATTCTGGACGTGTTGTGAATCTCTTCTTGACTTTCACTGGCTTCACTCTGACGTTGTCACATTAAGCTAGTTCCATGGTCTCTAGTTGGCCAAATTCCATAAACATAGGAAAGAAAAAAGGGAAATAAATTCAACTTATAAATTGTTTAAATATTTTTTTCATCAAAATTACAATCATAAATGAAACAATTAAATAACAGTTTAAAATTTTATTGAAATCTCACTCTTTTTTAAAGTGAAATTCAATTTCTTTAGGATTTTTTATTTATTGCTTTAAATTTTTTCTATTCTTTAGGGTTTTCTTTTAAATTCACAATAATTGCTTTTCTTAATATTTTTTTCTTTAATAACTTTAATTTCGAAATTAAAAAGCATAAACTATCTGCAGAATGAAAAAAGTTTCAGAAACGATGGTGGTTCCATTTCTATGCCAAGATGAACATGGTTTTCTTGGTTCCAAATTACGATTCCTATATTTATATAAAACGGTAATAACAATAAAGAATAATAATAATAGGAAATGTGACTAATGGTGTACATAGCTTGCCGGTATATTAGTTGTGGCCCGATAATGTCAAACTTAAAATTAAAATTGAGCCTTTACATTGATCCAAACAGATAACAACATTGAAAAATGTCGTAACTTGCAATAAACAACTGTCTCAGACTTTAGTATTGGAATGTTGGTATGAAAGACAACTACCGAATTATTTCATAATTGGAATTTTAGGCAAATTACATTTATTATTAATTGCTATTTTAAATAACATTTTCAAATGAATAATTAGGAAAACATTTATGTAAATTACACATTTTATTAAAATTATTAATTAGTTATTAATTTTATTGAAATTATTAATTAATTAGAATCATGAATTAGTCTAAGGGTTGGGACTTTCATAAAAATGTTGCCCCCTTAGGCTTCCTAAGGCTGTGAACCCCTGGTATAGACTAATTGAACTCGTGACCAAAGAGCAAGACAATCGTTGGCTGAGTAGTAAAATGAAAACGTCTAAAAACGAATTTTGAGAGAGGGATTAGTAAGATTAATTTTAAAGAAGATAGATTAATTTAATCCTTCACTTGACAAATTGTTTATTAATTATCATTTTTGTAAAAATAAAGAATGCAGGATATTTGCGCGAGTTTTAGCAGATATTCCAAATACTAAACAAGTCTTCCAGTAATTCAGAAGATGATTTAAAAACTTAAGTATCGTAAGTTTAATTTTATCCAAAAGTCTATCCTGTCTTCGAAAGTGAACATTGTAATTTGAGTAAAAGAAAAAACGTTAGAAGTTATTTTCTTATGAATAAACCATCCATTATTTCAAACCACAGTAACTCTAGGAAATTCTTGCAAGAACTAAAGAAAACAAAACTGTTTCATAATTAAAACTTAGGGCAATTCGTTTTTTATTGATATTAGTGAATTAAGGGAGGTTAAATTGAAAAAGTGTCTCAAGACTTATTCAGTGGCAGTTAATGAGTTATTTATTAACTTGATGGAGTTCATGGAGTTAATAAGTTTGGTTAAAATACAGAAACAAACGAAATAATAAAAGAAAAGTAAAACGAATACAAAGAAATACAGCACTGATAAATAGCACATTATCAACAGTGATTCCTTATTGTACTCGAAGCTAAAAAAAAAGGAGCAATATTTCAATAAGCAGTTCTTATTTCTTATTTTCGTTTTGTAATCTAACTTAGTTTTATATTCTTTTATTGTAGACAATGGAGGAACTTTAAAATTTTATTTTAATTACTGCTTGTTTGAAAACTTATTTAATATTTTATTTTGTAAATAAATGTATTTTTAATTTCATTTTTATTTTATGATATTGAGAAGATGATGATGATTAATATTATTTAATATTTATTCCTTATTGAAATGTAGGCCTAGTTCCCTCAGTAATGAGTATAAATATCTGCCACTTTTATGTGTCTATTTGTTTACTCAAGTTTTAGAATTTTCCAAGTGGATTTCATTTTTCTAGGTCACAGACGTGATACAAAGACAACAGTCTTTGGTCGAATAATTTTGGGAATAACTTGATGCAGATTTTTCATGTGAATTATTGATGAAGCTTAGAGGTTTTGTTATTGAGATTAGGCAATCTTAGAATAAAATTTTCAAAACTTAGTTGAAGTTTATTAGATCTTTGATGTCAGAAGTTTGATGTTATTATAAGGGTTTTATTTCTTATCAAAATAGATATCAACATAAAAAAAAATCTGTTTCTTCTTTATTTAGATTTTCTTTTTTCAAGCATTTGATTATTGTATTTAAAAGTCAGGTCTTTCAGTTTAAAAAATTAAAAATTCCAACGTCAGTATTTATTCTAATTTTGTTTATTCAGATAGTTACTGTTTCTCTTTGTAATAATTGGAAAATAATAATTGCTTTGAAACCGGAAACAAGTGTCTCATTTTCTAAAAATAATTCACTAAACTTCATCCTACTTAATTTTCACTTCCCACGAACACTAATGTTTCTATTTGTATTGTCCCTCACTCGTAAGTAAAATCATTCGTCCGCATTTCGATATTTCTTTCATTTAATCTGTGTCATGTGACCAGCAACCAGCTGCTCGTAGTCAATAAAAATTATTGTCCAATATAGGGTATTTCTGCTAAATAAATTATAATATTAAGGATAATCAAAATAACAATAAGCAATATTTGCTGAAATACGAAGTAATCCATTTTGGAAGAGGTATTTTCCGCGTTTTTCAGTAGAAATTAATAAAATAACTAATATTATTACATGCATTAATTGTACCGTGAGTTGAAGCAAATTCTTTAAAATAAAATTGCACAACAAAATTTAGGACAAGGACATTTAAAAGGTTATAAAACGTGGAGGGCGAGCGACAATTTCGAGCATGTTACATTATAATTATCGGGCAACGAAGTGGTGGAAAGGGCTGACTTAAATAAGTTAATGACTAATTAAACCATGTAATGATTACGTCAAAGATACCTTTAAATGCTGAAGTTCCTCCATTCACTTCAATAAAATAATATAAAATTAAGTTAGATTAGAAAACGAAAATAAGCAGAAAAAACTACTTATTGAAATATTGCTACCGACCGTTTGGGACTCGGTCGGTGGCGGGGGGTAACGGAATGCGACGAGAGCCAGAGCTTTAAAACCAAAGTGTCTTTTATTAAATAATAGTCAGTGAAGTGATACAGATAAATTCGAATAACGAAAATGTCCTTCGGATAGGCTGACTTCTCCTAGTCTTCTGACGCTCAGCGGACGTCTCAGGATTCTTCCGGGGACAGGTACTGTGATGCCGGCGTCGGTTGTCTTCCACGATGCCTTTCGAACGTTTGGCGGTCGCCTCAGGGTTCTACCGGGAACAGATGCTCGGATTGGGCGTCGGTTGTCTTCCACGATGCCCTTCTAACGATCTGCGGTCACCTCAGGGTTCTACGGGGAACGGGTGCTCGGATTGGGCGTCGGTTGTCTTCCACGATGCCCCTCTAACGATCTGCGATCACCTTCGGATTCTAACAGACTTCACTCGAGGTCGGTTGCTTAACGAACCTCTTCTGCTTCTCTTCTATCTCCTGGCCGGAGATTCTCTAGTGGCTGGGATCCACCAAACTGTCACTTCCCTCTAGCTTCGAGTAGCTACCTTTTTCCAGATCTTCTGTCCACGACCTGTTCTTGAACGATCTGCTCAAATTGGAGATCTTCCTAGCTGGGTGGTTGCCCACAGTTGAATTATCAAACGATTCCCTCCTTTCTCCGGGACCGGAGTCTGTTCGGTGGCCTTCGCCACCCGACTGACTGCAAAACGTACTCCTCTTATCTTCGGGACTGGAGATAGTGTTGTGGCTCCTGCCA
>JAFIDM010029044.1:125861-161385 GCA_023159025.1 Thereuonema tuberculata | reverse complement strand
CCAATGATATATTACTTCACCACCCTTTCCATTGAAAATTGTGAAGTTACCGTCCACCCCCGCGTCAGCAATGAATTGCTCCAATTAAAACTAACACCATCAACTGTCCCCCTCGAAAATAAATGGAGTTGCTTGAAACATTTGTTTTCTATCACGTACCGTTTCGGAAATATTTAGCTGTAACAATTTAATTGGTCCACCCTGTATGTGCGAGCAGTAAATGTCTTTCACTATAGTTTGTTTTCTCCAATACTATATAATTGACAGAGCAAGAGGTGCAGATTTTTCACACCAACGCACTTAAAGCTACAATTAACAGATTATGGACTTAATATAAAGCTATGCATAAAAATAAAAAATAATAAAAAAAAACTTTGCTTTCAGTAATGTGATCATTTCAATAATGTTCAATTATATTCGGGCAAACCAAAGAACGACCGTGGCCACCAGATGTCGCAATAGTAGAATTTGAATCGATTGTATATGTCAGTGTTTATGGCGGGAAAGTGAACATTTAGGGAGTTTGAAGTTTACGGAAAAAAGACGACATTTATTTTCTTGAACTGTTCTGATTTCTCATCCAATATAACTTCAAAAATTTATTTTTATTCATTCGTTCGTTTCAATCGTTCAAAATCAGTCTCCTACCTTTTCCGTTTGGTTTTTTAACGACATTGCATTCCTGAGATTGCCAACACGAAGACACAGTATGGGATTCGTTGACCCACGTCTCATCTAAAAAAACGGCACTGCGATCGAAAACAATTTCTCTGATGTGCCATAAGTAAGTATGTCATAAGGCCTTTTCGAAATAAGAAGTAACGTTACCAATAACTTCGTTTTTGTGTGGCTTCCAACGGTTTTCTGTGTACGAGAGTCACCATGTTTTATCTTCTGTCTCGACCCAATTTCAGTCCTGGAATGATTAATAGATCATGGGTGTAGTTGAAGGTCAAAGTCGTTCTCTCCTTTGCCCGACTTTAAATATGTAATTTATAGCCGATTTTTACATAGGTTTTGAAATGTTCAACAATTTCTTTAAAATATCAGTATGAATGAGTGTAATTATTTAATCAGCTAATTACATCTGAAAATTATTTGTAATAATTAACTACTGTATTAAAGAGTTAAGCTATGCGAACCCCATCCGATTTTGCACCAACTTAGTCGGCCAACTTCGAAATGGTCCGATTTCGTCAGCCGCGAACACCATCCAACTCGCAAATGAAGTAGGCCGCGATAGCAGCAATCCCATAATTCAATGCGTTTCCCCCAGCAGCTGTGGAAAATCCGAAAAATCGAGGTTTTGAAACCTCTCTGGTAAATTCTGCCACATCACAATTACTGCATTTCAGTATAAACTTCATTTATGCATGAAAGAAACTCGCAATACTCTGATATTCATTGTGTTCTCGCTTGTCGTCCATTCGAAGCCGTGATAATCGTTTATGAACGCCATTTCTTTCCATGGGCGTGACGTCATGACTGACGTGTTCCAACACTGCCCTGTGATTGGTAATTCCGACCAACTTGGCCGATTCGAGTTGGTCGACTCGAGTTGGTTGTGCAGCAAAAACTAAAATCGCTGCCAGTCGCTGAAAAACATGCTCAAAGTCGGCTCTAGCGACTCGAAAACTGAAAGTTGGCCAACTGAGTTGGTGCAAAATCGGATGGTGTTCGCGGGGCTTTAATGTTAAAGAATTCCCATCAAGCTGAGGCGGTCCAAAGATTGTAGGAAGGCTTCTATGTTTCGTGATCAACGCAATAAACGCATTACGAGTAAATCCAAGTGATATTCATTAGTAATCGATCAATATCTGAATGAAATTCACAGAAATTACCTTCATTTGAAATGTAAAGAATTAATTCCGATTAGTTACACTGAATTATTACTTTAACAAACATTAAAAATTATTTATTTGAACAAGAAATTTAAATCAAAATTTCCAATCAATGCCTTCAATCCCTGTCATTGTATATCTGAAGAAATAATCTGTATAGACTTCATCAGTAAAATCTTGATGATACAACTAATAAGAGAGGACAATATCATGGATTTTAATGCCCTTTTGTGAGATCAAAGTACTCATGAAGTACTTCAAAAATATAACGTGGATTAGGGTCCAACAATCTACAATTTTCGATACAGTTGATATTTTCTGAAGTGCTTTATGGAGTGTTAGCTTTATAGCTTCCTGTGTCAATTCAAACAGAAATTTCAGTGGTGGCCCAGTGGGTAGGTCGCTTGGCTACGGAACAGATGTTCCGGCGTTCAAGTCTAATGCCTGACGACTTTTTCTTCTGCGTCTTTTTTTTTTTTAATTATCTTTTATGATAACGCAGTTTCTTTTACTTTTTTTTTATTTTTTACTTTATTTCTTTTTTTTTTGCCCTTTTTTATACTTCTACTTCTTTATTTCTATTTCGCTGTTGTTTTATTAGGCAGATATAAAACTACAATTAAAAATATAACATCAAATAAAAAACATTAATTACCTCGAAAACGATAGATTGTTGAGCCCCAATCCCCGGTTTGAAGTACTTCATGAGTACTTTCATCTCACAAAGAGGGCATTAAAATCCTTGATATGCAACCGTTGTCCTCTCCTTATAAGTGCAAAAAAAATACTAATGGTTCAAATGGACTAAGGTCAAAGATTTGGCCATGCAAACACTCGAAAGAAAGCATATGCAGTTAAAGGTTTTTTATTTTGATTATTTTTTAGTAGTTGTTTGTTTTTTGTTTTACAAAAATATCTGCATAAAGGATTTGCTGAAAATTCTTCGCGAGCTTGGCTCCAATTCAGCATAAAGCCGTTCTTAGTAGAACATAGAAAGAAAGAAAAGTACTCCTAGACAGATAGTTATAATTTAAAACACATTTAAAAACTTACCAGATCTAATTGGGTTTCCTTTAACTACTTGAAATTCTGGAAAAGTATACCATCCTGTTTGGGTATTCAGCTTTCTCCAAAAACAAGAAACAGTCAGAGGTTGCCAGGAGGGTGAAAGAATTACGGTTCCATCTTCATCCACTTGAAAATAATCTCTTGAAAAAAAAATAGGAGGCGCTCCATTCTCTTCAATCAAAATAAAAAAAGAAAGTTAAATAAAGAAATGAAATCAATATGAAATTTTTTTCTAATGAAAAGGGATTTATAAATACAGTCATAACTTATTAGTGTTAGATATGGCATTAAAATATGATATAAGTACTGAATTGGCGAATTATCACTTCTATCACAATAAGAAGAGCTATCTTAGTGCGTTCAACGTATCATAGCAACAATTTGCTGCGAATGATTTTAAAGTTTTATTTTCTCAAATTAGAAAAAAGACATTTCCTTCGTAATACTGTTCAGCCCAATTTATCATGATTACATAAAAAAAAGAACGTTATTGTACTATCGTAAATGAGATCCACGTGTATATAAGATGTCACAAGAATTATCGTGCAATATAGAAGACATGGTGTTCTACGATTACAGATAGAAAAGATGGTACTCCGAGTGTAAAGGTGGCCCCAGACGGTCAATATTTTGATCAAACGGATTCGTCAATCGATTGAGTCAAGCATGATTGACCGTTCAGGAACCCGTTTCACGCGCGTGCCAATCATTGAGGGAGATTGATAGAAAGTTTGATTTACGCCAATCATTGAAGAGGGCGCTTGACCGTCTAGGAGGGTTTTGATCAATCTTTTCCTCAGTCATTGCTCTCGGCACAAGAAATGGAGTGCACACCCCTCGATTTCCACAACGAAACTCATTCCGAACGTGAGTTTACTTCAATAGATTTATATCGAGACTGCCCTGAATTACGGAAAGTAAAAAGCCAAGATTATTTTAATAGAAATAAAAGAAGTGCGGCATTAAAAAAAATTTTTCTCAATATCTGAGAATCTTTTTTTTTTTTAGTTTTAATAGAAATTCCATCTATACTTACTGAATTTGTAATTCTATCTTATTACAATAGGAACAGGATTTATTTGCCAATTTAATTTCTCTATTGTGTCGTTCAATTGTATCTAGTAATTTATTTATTTCGTTATTATCTTATTTTTTTTTTATCTAAGTATGTTATTTATTTCAACCCATAAATTTGTAGGTGATTGTAGAATTTTTCTTAGTTTCAAAATAATATTTTTTTGTAATTACTAGTTATTTTCAAGATTAAATATTAACGTGCTATATTAAAATTAACACATTGCCAACTATATTAGCACATAAAGAATTCAACGAAAAATAAGACAATTACATATAAATATAAACCACAACGACGTACGTTTCAGAATCCCGTAATAGATTCTATTTTCAAGTAAACAAAAGAAAAAGAAAAATAAACGACCTGGATTAAGGCCTATAACAGTGACGTTTCCACTCTACACCCTAGCGGCCAGATTAGAAAACATGGGGAATATTAAATGTAAAAACGCTATAATACAGGACTATAGACCATATTCAAGCACATTTTTAGTAGACAGGTCCTGATTGTAACTCTGAACCGTTCTAATGACGCATGATTCGTAGAATTCCCGTAGGTATTTCAATTTACGTTTACCAAAAACAATCACATTTTCAGAATTTAATCGATGTCCCTGCTTTTACAGTGTTTTACGGTGCTGTAGTTTTCATTGTTGCTTTTGACTGCTCCTACGTGTTCGTTCACTCGTACACCTAACTCACGTTTAGAATTTCCTACGTAAATGCAATCTTTGGCTTCACCATCGTGTGATAAACATTTGATACCATTTGATACATTTCTTTATGTTCTAATATAGTTGGCAGTGTGTTAATTACTATTTTTTTTGTTTTAACATATTTCTTTATTTTTTATATTTCAATTTGTAATTTGTATTGGTTGGATTATTTTTAGTTTGCTTAAATAGTTTATCTCATTACTGAAACTCCACTACGAATGAATTTTGTTCAAAAGAATGAAACGTGCGTCAATCGATTGCCTCCCTCTTTTGATCAAACGATTGACCGTCTAGGGCCAAAGATTGAAGGGTTATTTGAAGCGTGCGCTAAGGATTGAAGCAACCGTTTGATCAATGTGATTGACCGTCTGGGGCCACCGTAAGACACCTCAATAAATTCACTTAACTTGCGCAGCAGGAGGCTTTCTCATACAATACGATTCAGTGTTTGCGATAGAGCGTAAAAGCAGGGATTCTCGGAGATCCAAGGGAGGACCTCCCACCGAGTTAAGACGCTTAAAGTATTTTTATGAAACAAAGAAATTCGTGAAAAAAAGTACTGCACGGATTCACGGAATGGATCAGGATAAATACCGCAAATATAAGAGGATTTCACTTGCTTATATTGTGATGATTTTTCATTGTTTTATTTATTTCATTCTATTTTATCCTATTTATCTTATATTTTACTGTTCTGATCAATCATTATTCAATCTACTGTAAATTTTAAATTTTTCCGTTAGCGGTCAAATTCTGTTTGTTTATTTTTAAATTCTTACCGTTGCTCTCATAACTCCCTTTAATTCAAATTCTACAATTAAATTCAGTTATCAATCACATGTCTTTTAAATCCCCCAATGAATTGTAAAGCACACCAATAGCAGCCATGCAGCTAAGACTCAGTCGACCTTCGTTTATGGAACCAGTGATCAGTTTAATTCACCGCAATATATTCCAGAGTGCTTTCGAAGATGAAATCAGTGGATTGGAAGACATTCATAGACTTCGGTTATATGTGGTTGGCTTATAATTCAGGTCTCCAATCCCCCGCTGTCACGTTGCTATTGGCAACTTGTGACTGCTGAGATGTCGAATTGATTTTTAATTTAAATAAATTGTGATCATTTCAATTTATTGTTTCATTAAGAGTTATTTTAATTTTATATACATGTTATTAGTATTTATAAAATATTCCAATGGTATTTGATAGTGATTAGGAAAATGTTTAAAATTTTTATTGTTAATTCATTGTAAAATTATTATTTTCTCCTTTTGTTTAGTTTCACTATCGATTTTAGAGCTAGAAATTATTGTTGATGATCGGGGGATTTTGGCACGAAACTCACGGGCCCAGCACAAACGCCGATACCTCCGGTTTAGATCAGACACCTTGTATTGAAATAGATATAAATTTTTATTATTATTTAGTGTTGTTCCTGAAGAAATACTTTCCACGTGACACCGCTCCCTATTGAAACCCCGTGGTAAATCCTGGAAGCGGTATAATGCAGAAAAAATGACACGTTTTCTTTATTTCATTGGTAATAAAAGTAACTAAGTTATTATTATTAAAACCTAACAGCGTTACTGAATATTGTCTGTAAAATGTAACTGTTATTGGTTACGAGTTACTAATAACTCTACCTTACCATTCCTAAAAGGTAAAGCACCGGGTACTGATGGAATACCATTAGAACTGATCAAGGAGGCGGGAGAAGAAGCTACTAGAGTACTAGGAGAAGTCTGTAGACAAGTATGGAAGAAGATCTTACGGCCTAAAGATTGGAAAAGATCGGTATACATTCCAATACCAAAAAAAGGAGATGCTAGAGAGTGTTCCAACAACCGCACAATTGCATTGATCCCGCATGCCAGATAAAGTCATGCTTAAAATACTACAAAAAAGACTTGAATATTACATGGAGAGAGAAATGCCAAGAGAGCAGGCAGGTTTTAGAAAGGGAAGAGGCACGAGGGATCAGATTGCAAACATGCGATGGATTATGGAGAAATCAAGGGAATTTCAAAAGGATATTTATCTATGCTTTATTGATTACAGCAAAGCGTTCGATTGTGTTGACCATGAAAGACTATGGATTGGATTGAGCATCTGATACGATGATGACTATGGATTGGGGATTCCAGAGCATCTGATACGACTATCAAAAGAACTATATAGAGAGCAAGAGGCTACAGTAAGGACTGAGTCTGGAGATACAGAGTGGTTTAACATTGGAAAGGGAGTGAGACAGGGATGCATCCTCTCACCATACTTCTTCAACCTGTACAGCGAACACATTATGAGAAGAGCGGGACTAGAGAAATCAAGGGCTGGTGTGAAGATTGGAGGAATTAAGATTAACAACTTAAGATATGCAGATGATACCACCCTGTTGGCAGAAAATGAAAAAGACATAGAATTTCTTCTTGGCATTGTAAAAGATGAAAGCTTAAAATTTGGACTTAGATTGAACATTAAGAAAACGAAGATCATGACAACAGGAAAAATGGGAGCGCTAAAAATCGGAGATGAGGTGATAGAGAAAGACTCACACTTTGATTTTCTGGGATCAAGACTGGATGAAGATGGAGGATGCACAGAAGATATAGGGAAAAGAATCTTGTTGGGCCGGCGAGCAATGTCGAACCTGCAGAAAATAATGAAAGACAGAGACATCTCTAAATATACCAAGATTAGGATTGTGAAAGCAATGGTTTTTCCCGTGCTGATGTACGGTTGTGAGAGTTGGGCAATGCGAAAGAGGGAAAGAAAGAAAATCGACTCCTTTGAACTCTGGTGCTGGAGAAGACTTCTGAGAGTACCATGGACTGCAAGGAAGACTAACAAATGGGTTTTAGATCAGATTCAGCTAATCTATTCGTTGGAAGCATTGATTTTAAGGCAAAAACTATCCTATTTTGGCCACATTATGAGAGCGGATAATTCCATTGAAAAGATAATCATGCTTGGGAAGGTAGAGGGGAAGAGAAGAAGAGGAAGACAACGAAGAAGATGGTTGGAAGATATTACGGAAGCTACCGGGAATTCTTTGCTACAACTAAGATATGCAGCAAATGATAGATCTGTTTGGAGAGCCTTAGTACATGAGCTTCAGAAGTCGTAGACGACTTGACGGAACCTAACAACAACAACCATTCCTAAATATTTCTTTACATAACAATTGCTTACCTGATTCCTGATGAAGAAGTTCACATGATGGGATAACACTTGACCATCTTCCATCATTGCATGTAACTTTATTTTCCCCGTTCAGAAGGTAAAAGGGAATATTCCAGCAGATGAAAGAAATTGTTGAATTGTTTTCTATCAGAGTATTTTTGGGAATTTCTTGTCCTTTATAGTAAGCTTTAACGTTAGCATCCTCGGTATGAAATAAGCATTTTTCGCAATTAGCATCTCCTGCAAGAGTTCTTAAACCGATCTTATCTACAATAACAAGAAACAGCATTTAGACAGGACAAAAATAAGTTAGAAAATGTCTCTCTTACTTGATGACTAAACGATAAAAAGAAAATTAAGAAACGTTTTGATAATTAAAATTAAAAAAAACAAAAAACAAAGAAGAAATTTATAAAATTAAGTAACAAGACGGAGATGCTATTATTATGTAGACTGTGACTTAATAAAGGTTTTAACTAACTTTAATAATAATGAATTCTTTTTTTGGAATTGGCACTTACTTGTAGTTTTAAATGATATTTTGTGTTTCAATTGTAATTTGTTAGGATTTGCACATTCTACTTCAAAAGCTGGTGATGTACTCACATCATATTCTTGATAATAGGCTTCTTCGCTGTTATCAAATATTAAATCTATAGGGAAAGAATAAAGGCATTTGAAATTAACAAAGGAAAAAAAATTGAAATTTAATAAAAAGCAAGTTAAAAGATAGTTTTAAATTAAATCCAAGATAAACACTATTTTTTCATTTCCTATTAAAAAAATTCTATATATATAATAGGCGCAAATTTTCCGACAAGCATCCACACGGGAAATTTTATAAATACCGGCATTTGAAATTATCAAATTAATAAAAAATGAAATTTATTATAAATTCTAGCAACTACTACGGAACTGTGAATAAACCATGTCACGCTATTTTTTTTGTCATTTTCGACTCCCCTCCCCCCCCCCCCTTGTCACACTGTCACAATCTTGTGAACCACCACTCTGTAATATTACGTCACAATATCACGCATCCCCCCTCCTCTAATTTATATTTAAACTTTTTTTAACTGCAAGCATTTATAAGAACACCTATTAATCAGTTCAACAACTAAGTCATTTAATCAGTTGAGGAATTGATTGAGAACCTTATCTTTTAATTTTGCATTTTGATGTAAGTATATTCCTCGTATTCAAGCGTATTTTCATTTAATCTTTAATAATTGCAGGTATTTTAATGAATTTCTTAGTAGGTATTTTTTAATTCAAAATCAAAATCAAATGTAATGTGACGTCATATATTATCTGACCTCCTCTCCCCTCAGGACATGCGTACGTGGTTTACGCACAGCCCCTACTAAAACAAATCCTGTAGCTTCTGGTGCTGGAAGCTAAAAAACACGAAATTTCACAACATTAATGACAGCGCTGCAGCAACATTATTTGGTGCCTGGTGCAAAATAGTTTTGATTGTTTTCTTTTCCTATTCATCCTAGAACTAGAGTTACTAGAGTTTAACTTTGCCTTGAGTTTAGGCAACAACAAAGATGCTTGGGAGTATTCGACCTCACTTAAATTGCCTAATCTATACTTAATATTATAAAGCTGAAGAGTTTGTATGTTGGAACGCGCTAATCTCAGGAACTACCAGTCCAATTTGAAAAATTAATTTTTGCGTTAGATAGCCCGTTTATTGAGGAAGGTTATAGGCTACATAACATCACGCTACGGATCAATAGGAGCGCTGCAGTAAACATAAACTTCAACCAATCTGGCAAACTGTCGGGTGCGGCGGCGGCGACGGCGTGCTGGGTCTGGTACGGATTGGCCGCACGACGAGAACCGAACTTTACCGAGAAGGTGCCGAACTGTGAATGACCAGGTCAGCGAGGGAGGTATTTGTAGTTAATGAGATGCACTTAGTTATGTACTCAATGTGAATGAAACATATGTATATTCAAAATTTAACGTGAAACCGCGGGGCACACCTAGTTCCACATAATTCTAAACAAAGAATGAGCACAATCATTAATAGGATGATTAATTTCCATTGTTAGGAATCAATAGAATTCATTGTTTCACACCTAAAGCTTTTCTAAGTAAATTTTTGTCTTTTTCAGGCGCAAATTTTCCAGCAAGGAACCACACGGAAAAATACAAATACAAAAGTGTTGCGATATTAAATTATCCTCCAAATACTTTAATTAGTTCGAGTTAAAAATAAATAATGTGAAAGGCTTGAAAAAAAATTTATTTTATTTTATTTCCTTGTGAGAGATTCAAATATGTAATTTGAATATTTAAATTAGCTGTAATACGTAACGAGAGGTGACGCGATAAAAGGCGCCTCACTGCCTCGTTCTGGAAGTCAGAGAGCACAGAGCATTAAACTAAAGGGCAGACCTATATAGCTCCAACCAAAGAGCAGACCTAAAGTCAAACCAAATGTAATGAAAGCTCAGATTAAGAAGTAAGGAGAGCTGAGTCCAAGAGTAAGATGTAAGGCGTGAATAGGTGTGAACTGTTATCGACTAAGCCGGAACCAGAGAAGCTCCAACTCCTAATGAGGGAACCAGAAATTGTGAACGGTAACCGAATCTTAATGAATGACGAAAACCTTGACGCTGATCCAATCACTAAAGGAGAGCAGAAGTCCTGAAGCCCAAGCGGAAAGAAAGCGTTTCATATAGAGCAACTCCGAAATTTATTTAGATGAACATTTTCGAAACTAGAACCTAACGGGGTAATTAGAAACAGAGGCTTTGCAGCTCGAGAAATGGGAACAGAGAAGAATGAGTCAACGAGCAGTTAAACTCATTAGTGTTCAAAGTAGAAAGGATTGGAACTGTATTATTTGGAAATATTTATTTTCATATTAAGTGGAAAGCTTTATTCGCCTACTAGAGTAAAAGCTCCGTCAGTGCAGACTCCAAGAGCAAACGCTAAATCCCGGTGCCTTGTGGGAACAAGAAAGCAGCTGATAAGGAGCGACGCGCCATTTTCAAATTGTGCCGATAAGAAAGGTTCAAGTTTAAGCGTTGGACGGGAGATATGAAGACTGGTGATAGAACTTCATCCGATCCAATTCAACGGGAATATTATCAGCAAGATGAAAAGCCATAAGAAGACAACTAACTGTAAGTTATTTATTCTTATTCCATTTTGGAGAGAATACCGCGAAGGAAGACGCGACCGAGAATAATTACAAATTGAGACAATTAGGAAAATACAGATTTAATGGATGCAAGGTTTGTTAATGAGGACAAATTAACTTATTATACACACAGGTGTAAATTAGATAAGCCATTAATTATTAATTAGGGGAAGCAAGCTTTATTACAGAGAATAAAGCAACGGATTATTCACATAGGTGAAAATTATCTAAGCCATTAATAATTATTAGCTGAAGAGAAATTTATTAGTGAGAATAAATTTAACTACTAATTCACTCAGGTGATAACATTAAAGCCATTAAATTCAATTAGCAGGTTAGATTCACACAAGCGTGAGATTAGCCATTAGATTTATCGATTAGAATTCACACAGGTGCACTTAGGAAAAGCCATGGAAAAGTAATTCTCTTAATTAATTTCAAGAACTGAACTCTCAAGTTGGTGAAGCCGAAGTAAATTAATACTAACTAGTGCTTCAACAATATAGTTAAAAATATTAGAAGGAAGTGTGCTGGAGTTATAACAATTATAATTTAGAAATTAATTGAGGAATTGATTTCAAATTTTGATCACAGAGATTGTGAAACTGTTTAATTATTATTTAAGAAATATCTGGATGATATTTGGAACTGTGTTATTCTGTTAGAGAATCATTAATTATTGTTATACGTTTGAGAAACATTAAACTGAACTTTACGAAGACAGCTGAAGTGGATTTTAAGCTGCAAAAGTTTTGTAAAATAGTATTAACCAATTTGAATGTCACCACAAATAAATCATTTTAAGATTTTAATTTGCCTGCCACTACTTCTCTTGATTTCTTTGCTATCCAAGTATGGGTTCTGCGTAAATACCGCAGCAAAAATTTATAACGTCTTTTGTTCAAACAATATACAATCAAGTTTCAAGAATATTTATTTAAAAACTTCATTTTAAACAGAAAAATAGGAAAAAAAAAATCTTGTACAGCTATTCTCAAACAATTTCTGTCCTTTTAGTTGTTTTGCCCATTTTCTGTATCTTCTATGAAAATGATGGTGAAAAAGAGTTTGATATACTGTACATTGTTTTAGTTTTAACAAAAGTTGGGATTTTACATTCGTATTCCGAATTTTCATTCTGAATTCGCTGTCTGGCTTGGTGAATGAGCATGGTTATCATACCTTTATTTTTTTTTCTTATTCTAAACAAATAAAATTAAGAATAAACATGAGAAAAAATGGGAAATAACTACGTACGTTTCGAACCACCCTTCTGTAGAAGTCCTTTATCAAGCTTCCCTAAATTTAAAAAATTATTCCTTCTTTGTGGAATTTTTAAATTTAGGGAAACTTGATAAAGGACCCCTACCGAAGGGTGGTTCGAAACATACGTAGTTATTTCCCATTTTTTATCATGTTTGTTCTCTATGTGCTAGTTGGCATTTTTTATTAATAATTTTAGCAGGTTAAGAATCTCCTCAATGTAAATAAAATTAAATTTTTTGTTTGGAATTCATTCTTACTGGAATATAAGGGACATCCTCCGGTTACAGTTAACTTTGGTGCTTGACGTTCTCTTGTTCGATAGTTCTTCTTTGCCCAATAGCAGTAAACACTCACAAGAGATGTATTTAAAAGTACTGTCCCGTCTTCCAATAAATCGTAAGAATTGCTTTTAAATTGAATGGGGGGCGCAGTGAAATCTGAAATGAAAAAAAAAATAAGAAAACTAAATAAAGAAAATATATTGAACCTAAACAAAATTACTTTGATTTCAAAAATTAAATAAAAGCCAACATAATCGAACAATTTACTTTTTAACCACGAAAAAAATAAGTAAAGCTTGCGTTCATTATGTTCATGCCTTCATTGCTTTTCATCGAGATGGTAAGTTCGACTGAAGATTCGTAAAAATGATGAAACGGCCGTCCCAAACTCCACTTCGTTGACAAGCTTTTAGGCATGAATTTGTTTTGGTTCTTTGAAGCACGATGGGAGATTCCCACGTTTTTTATTAAATAAAGCAGCTTATGGAACTTTTTTAATACTATTGTTCAGATGTCAACTGCTTATAAGAATTTTTTTTCTATTTATTTCATAATTTTGCTTAATTTTTGTATTTACGATGAAGTTCAGCTGAAATTGTTGTTTTCCGTTGAAAACTCCACTGATGCTAACTTCCAAGTATTATTTCTTTCTATTTCCTATCTCTATTCTTTACATTTCTAGTTATTTATTGTTGTATTATAAATATTTGTATATTAGATTATAAATTATATAAAGATTATTTAATAAAACATTCTTATTATATAAAATATTA
Organism: Thereuonema tuberculata; assembly: GCA_023159025.1. NCBI lineage: Eukaryota > Metazoa > Arthropoda > Chilopoda > Scutigeromorpha > Scutigeridae > Thereuonema > Thereuonema tuberculata. The sequence continues at coordinate 148,025 of JAFIDM010029044.1, read as the reverse complement.
GTTTTATTCGTATATATTTTTTTTTCTAATATTACTTTTATATCATAATCTTAGCATATTAATACTCCTTAAACATCTTCATTAAACAGTATTTCGAAAATATTAGCTATTTTCTTCTTCAAGTTGAAAATGTATAAAAAGAGAAGAACATCTTGAATTCCTTCTCTAAAACATACAAATAAACATGAAATCATACAATGACAACAAAACAATGTTTAAGGAGTATTAATAGGCTAAGATTATCATTTTATTCAAAGGATTGATGTAAGTTTATTTTTATATAATTTTTTTACTCTATCCTACTTATTTTTTTATTAAACAATGAGTAAATTTTTCTTCTTGATTGTTAATTATATAACGAATTACTTTTCTACTTTTTGCAGTCCTAGGTTTATATTTTATAATTTTCCTGAGCGTTAAATTTTTTTTATTTGGATTAATTTACCTTTTGGATGTTTTGTATCTTTATAATTTAAAGCCTTTAATTCTATCCATTTATTAGGTAAAAGGTTTTTATGAGCACTACAGCACTATAGTTATTATTGTTGTTCGTTGGTTTTGGAGGTCACTGTCGTAGGCGGGGGTGACCTCCACTTAAGTTCTCGCCTCTCTCGGTTTTGTTATCGGGGAGGGCGGATCGGCCTGATGAGTCCCAAGCAAGACGAAACGGCCGTTCTCGATTCCCTCTGATAATAGACCAGAAAGGTATTTTTATATATTCAATGTGTAGCCCTTTGTTTATATTTTGAATCTTTCTATATCTTTATCTATTTCCAAATATTGGAACAAATCTTACTTCTATACATTTAAAGTTGTTAACTTTCTGTCAATTGATAAATTATTAACAAAAGTCGTTGTAATTCAGAGTAAAATCTACTTTAATATGGAAACAGATTGGTTCTAAGTTATAACTGCATATTACCTTTGTAAGGCTTTATATGTAATATTCTATGTCTCAATAAATATGAAAGTCTTTAATCAAGACCACACAGTTCTGCTTTACTTATTTAGTCTTGTTGTTTCTTGTGAACTTTATTGATAAATGTTCTTTCCTTCTGTAATAATAACTTGTAATATTTGTAACTTTTAATGTCTTCTCATGGAACATCTACAGAATACTTTGTGCCCTGCAGGATTTCCTCAAGTCGATAATTATTATCATTATCATATGTCCTTTACGTCTGTCCTGTCAAGTTTACTAGGAGATGAAACTTTAAGCTAAAATTATCAAAAGAAGCATCCTATTAATTTTGGAATAATGGATAAGCAGATAGTGCTCCAAAACTAACAAATGTATGTTGTCTTTTATAATATTAGTTAGGATAAAGTGAAAAATGAAAATCTGTAAGTTTGTTTGACGTTCAATCACGCCTTAATGCGTAACGGATTTGAATGAGATTTTGCTTGTAGGTAGTCTATGACACGGTGTAGGATATAAGCTACTTTTCATCCTGGTCGATCATGTAGTTCCCATGGGATGCGGTTCTATGTCTAACAGCAGATTTGGATAACAAAACTCCCAAAACTGTCGATAGACGTCGCAAAATAAACTGACTATGAGTGCATTGAAAGAGATTGTTTGTTTCCGAATTTTAAATAGCTTAAAAGTGTAGGTGTAGGTTAACTGAACGGGTCATATTCAGTGTAGGTGTTTGCTTACAACTTCTGAAGTATAGGAATTCTTCAACTGAAATATGCCGGGAAAATATAAATGTTAGCGTAAATAAATCGAGGGACAAACATTAAAAGTAACTGGAATCCACATAAAGAGACATCCAGCTTCTCTCATGGACAACTTTATGTCGAGTGCTCTCATGTTTCAAGTGCACAAAATCTTGATGTCTTCCCTCCAAGTGGAAAATAACACAACATTGCGTATAGAAGTGTACTATAATAAATAAAATTTGTTTTGGTTTCTTAATTTACGGCATTCGTATTTCTACGGAGGAAAGAGTTTGTTACTATTCTACTTTTCAACCGATCTGAATAGAATTTTGTAGATAAATAGGTATAGTCCCAGGGGCAACTACCTATTATCCAGACCCGTTTCCCAACGTGGGGAGCACGCCCTATAGGAAGGCAATTTTATTTTTTAGGGCGGCAATTCGAAAATGTTGGTAATTTGTTTGTTTTTTTTAATTTTTTTGGTTGTAAAAGTTAAGAAAAGTTGGTAATTTGTTTTTTTTCTTTTGGTTGTGAAAGTAGAAAAAGCTGTTGTTTTTTTTTTTTTAAGTTTTTTTTTTTTTGAAAGTTATATCTTGGTATAGTTATAATAATTTGGTGCGGCATAGCATACTTTAGATACTTTAGGTGGGGCATAGCACAAAAAAGGTTGGGAAACACTGTTCCAGACATTCCAACCAGTACCTTAGGGAAGAAAATACTTATCCATGCGGATGAAGTCGTGTGCAAAAACTAGTTATCAATAAATATCAAAGCAACAACACCCTATCTAAAACTGACCTTATCTAAACGCAGTAATGATAGAATAACATAAAAGTTTTTCAAATTTCTCACAAAATAACATTGATTTGGATTCTTATGGTGACCTTTAGAACTTTCAACCAACACATGGTTCTTAATAAATAACTTTCTGCTTTTAAAGATCATTTACTAATACATTTACATTAGCCTTTGTCTTTCTGATCAACTATCTTTGGATCTGATCATACAGAAGATGTTAATTTATTTGTTTACTTGTTCTACTGTACCTTTTGTATTTTATTTCTTTATGAAAGAATGTCGTAGAGGGCGATTGTAAAATATTTGAATTTTTAGATGCTAGAGATACAGAAAGCATGAAAAGGGATATTTATTATGCTGTTAATTATTCTGTTAAGAAGAATCTTTTCTATATTCGTCAATCCTCGATAATCTGTTTGAAGAATTCCCTATATAAAGAAAATAAATGCGTTTTGAAAAACTTCCTTGAAAGTATGATTCTTCTTCTTTTGAGAATATAACAATTGTATATTATAGTAAGAACGGAGAAATGTATTATTCCTATTGGAGTTATATGTTGTTCTGAGTAAATAGCAATCAGTTTTTGGAAATGCATTATTAACATTTGTGATCATTTTTCACGAAATTATTAATATTTGCTTACATTTGTTGAATTTCCTCCAAAACGACTGTCAGTAACTGTTAATGTTAGTACAGCATGTTTAACATTCAGAAAATTACAAAGTTTTCACTGTAAATCATCTTCTGTATTTCTTATTCATAAATTTTACTCTAGGGATATTGAACTATTTTTTTTAATATCAATATTACAAAAAAATAATAGTTCAATATCCCTAGAATAAAATTTTAAGTAATTTTTAGAAGAAGTAATTAATTTAGAAAGAGTAATTTTAATTTTGTAATTTGTTAAATTCTTAACTTACCTGAGTTTTTAGGAAGCAAAGTGCAACTTGGCAATGGTGGATTCCAATAACCTTTTTTGCAAATAACTTTATTTGATCCAATCATAGTGTAGTTATTAACATTTGTACAACGTATGGTTATTTCAGTATTTTCATTTACTTGAGAACCTTCAGGAATAACTGTTTCTTCGTGAAAAGCTACGATATTACTTCCTGAACTGTAATAGTTACATCGGACTCTGCCATTTGGTGCTTCATGTGTTGGTTTATTGTTTTGATTTGGCTGCGAAGAGGAGTTATCTGCAATAAAATAAGCATTCATTTCATTTCAGTGGTGTAATAACAAGAGGAACAACTAAACATTTTTTTTTTCTATAGTCTGATTTTCTTATCTCTGTGTGCCCATTGATATATGTTTTCATTTTGTTTTCATCTAGCACTAGAGTGCTCCCAGTGTAACGTCAGCTGTGGCACCAGATGGAGTCATGGTAGAATTAGAATCGATTGTATATTCCATTTTTTAATGCACGAAAGTTTATATTTAGGAGAATTTGTTTGAAAAATAATAAATAACTGATTTAGCTTCAAGATAACTGATTTATTTTTATTGTTTATGATTCAATATCGGTTATATTGATACGATTTGTAATATTTATTTCTATGATTTATTGTATGCTGATGGTGTGAAAACTATTGAAAAACATTACGGCAAGAATGGCAAACAGACGGCACCGATGCTAATGCTATGCCGTGGCAGCAGATATTCTTTCCATAACTTTTTCGAATAAGAATAAAACTCTATTCTCCGATCTCGCTTTCTGAAAATATGATTTTAACAATAACTTCTTTTGTTTGATTTCTTAAGCTTTCCTTTTCCTATCTATGATGGAATCCGGAAGACGAATAATGATTTCTGAAATGATTAATTGAATATCAACATTGTTCAAGGTCACAGCCGAAGTTAGGATGGGAGGATTTTATTTGAAACTATTAAGGCGATCTAATAAAAGAACCACCCAACATGGTCTATAGAAATTTTAAAGGACTATAGGATTTATAGCTTGATATTCTGGTTGATATTAATGTTCAGTAAAGTAACTATCTTTCCACTAAATATTCCTGGAGAATAACAAAGTCAACTCAAATGATAGTTTACAATGAATTTAAACAAACAATTGGAAATGGAATTAGAACAAACAAAAATAATTTTTGAATAATTATTGTTTTTGCTATATTTTTTCATTAACTCTTGCAGCTTGAATTCGATTTCTCTACTTTATAAACCGTATTATTAAAAGTTAAAGCATCCCTCTCTAGGTCTATGCAGGCCCTCTGAGCCACTGGAGGTAAGACTCCTGGCGTTTCGTGACCAACGGAACAAAGTTGAGGTCGATGCCCATCTGCCATTAATCCCCGGAAAATAAACCCTGTACCCATTTGACAGAAGGCTGGGTAAACTGTAGGTACTTCTGGAGAAGAATTCAGCTTGGAAAAAAAAAATCTCCGATCTTCGCCGAGGATAGAAGATCCCCACAATCTAGCGTGGTACCACTTGACTAACGGGTCCATTTCTAAACCATGTAATTAAATAAAGACATGTTTGTCTTTCTACTTCTGAGCAAGAGAAACAACGGATAGATTTATTTCTGAGCAACATTTTAATACGGACAAAAGAAATGCGGGGGAGGCTTTTGTAATATAACGATAAAAATAAAATCGTGTTCAGCATATATGCTGTAGCACTTGTTTTTAGGATACAAAGATTACAAGGCAAGAATTCACTTGATAGAGTGATAATCTATTTTTGATCTTCAACTTTTTCAGAATAGTTTATCAGGTTCGTCTTAATTGTTAATTAGAACCAATCCTCTGATGCAATTTTTTAACACAACTACAACCATGCCATGTTCCTGCATGTATTTAAGATCTCTAACACTTCTGAAACTGCAATTACCTATTTAGAAAACATCTCTACCAGTTTCTTTAAAAAACTTTAAATTACTTTGTGATGTATGAAATGAATGGAGGTTTTTTTGAGAATAAGCTTTAGAATGCGAAATCCTACTGTTCAACTTGAAAATTTCTCTTCTTTGTTTTTTTGTATGTATGGGCATCACACTAAAACGCAAGGGCGAATTTTCTTAAAATTAGTTTTATTTGTAACCCAAATTAAAACATGAGCAAGAGTATTTTAGTTTTTACTTCACCCATCTCTCAGAAGAGACCTCCACCGATCAATGAAAAAATGCTCATGTTGAATAAAGACTTCTCGTGCTTAGTGAATTAATAAAGAAAATTGTAATTTGAGGTGTAGTAACTTCTTGTTTTGCAGTAATCGAAGTGATGATGTATTGTATAATAATGACATCTTTTGAAAATAATTCAAACACTTTTTAGTATTATTACAATTTGTAAGTATTATTTATGAACTAATTTGTTTATTCAGATGGACTTGTATCTCGAAATACTTTATAGCTTGACACGATTCGCTCTCTAAGAGAATTAAGTATAATTTATGGTATTTTTAATTTTGTACTTCAATTTTTTTTATAATATACATTTCTAAAAAAAAAATTATAAAAATCATGTTCTTAAATACATAACGCACCTTAATATTCATTTTAAATGAAAATTTACAAATGGTACATTATTTGTAATTTTCAGGCACAAAGAATTTTGAATTTAATTTATAATTTTATAATAAAGCAGCTTTAAATAAAAATAAAATATAAATGTAAGAAAAGTGAAATAAAGCCAAATTTGTGTTGGTTTTTTTTTTTGTTATTGAGTAAAAAATGTACAAAAAAAGAAACAAAATTTAATAGGATCATTACACGTCATGCCATCCGATTTCATTATGCTTTTTTTTATCGAATATTTTCAAAAAAAGCTTGCAGCTCAAGCCCTAAGAATGTGGGGGAAAAGTTCATTAGAGAACCCTCTTTTTGCTGGAGGGTTTGAAAGCAACTCGGAAAAATAAAACAGGATTCATCCAGGAAGAGTTGAGAACAGGGGATCCTCACAATAGAAGCGATCATTTCTTTGCTTGAGGCAGGCTGTAAAAGGGAGAAAAAGGAGATTCCCCCTCTCATTCCTGTGGTCAGCGTTGCTCATCTCAGCAGATGCGCGCTTAGCCTAAAGGCTGGCGGGTATCTCACCCGAGCTGTACACCGGATCTCAACTTTGTTCCGTTGGTCACGGAACGCCGGGAGCCTTACCTCCCGCGACCCCAACAAGGCCTGTAGTGGGACACTTTAACTTTTTATATTCCCATTACTTTGCTAATTTAAAAATCCGTTATTAAATTCCATTAGCCTGTTAGAATTCCATTCTTACTTAACTATAATTGAAGCCACTTGCATTTTGATTTATATATTCAATTATTTTGGAAAATTTTTGGAAATTGAGAAATTACCAGCCTTACGTTTGAAAAGAAGAATATGTCTTTCACAGAAGAACAATGTATTCGTAGTGGAATCTTCTAGCGCTAAATATTGGTAGGAATACATTTTTAAAGTATTCTCCTATCATGATGTAAAATAAAAAAAATGCAACTAAGCTTAACACTATTGTCATTTTTGCAACACCTATCGTTACTACTGAAAATAATATTGTTATGAAATTAAAAGCAATTAATTAATTTTTAAAATAATTGCTATATGTTTATTTAATGCTTATGGCTTCTTCTGTTATTTAGTTATTTTTAAGAAGATGGAGGAATATTTTATTTTAATGTTAGTTCTGATTTTAGAATTAAATTTAAGATGAAAAGTTAAGTGTTATTGAATTTTTTACCGACCTGATTTCTCTTTACAAGATGGAATATGTTCCGAAATTGAATTTTCATCAGCATCAACGTGAACCCATTTTCCTCGATTACATTTTGCATAGGCAACATTATTTTTTACAATTTGTCCGTGTAAGATTAGATCAAAGTCCTTCCCGCATGTAAACTTTATTCTGCTATCTTGTTTTAGACCAGTATCCTTGAAAAAACAAAAGATAAGTTGTAAATATAGTGAATTTAAAACTGCTTTACTAACCTAAACGTATGTTTAATTTTAGATGCTAGAAATAGGATACATCTTATTCTTAGTCTTAGCATTTCTGATGCATTTTATATGTCTTATTATAGCTTGAGATTACAAAGTTCACTTGATATATTGAATTAATGTCTAACTACATATCGGAACACTTATCCAGTTTTCAAATATAACTGTTGAATTATTGGTTAGTTTTTATTGGAATCAATTTTGTCCAGAATGTTTACAAACAATTGAAGTTAAAAAGAAATTATTTTGTAATTTTACTGAGCTATATTTTAAAAATAAATAATATATTAATTGAAGCAGATTAACGTACAGGTGTAAAAGTAATAAGAACGACCAGACTGCACTGTGAATAAAAGATTAATCTTTTTCATTTTAATTTTAATTATTTTGTAGTCCGATGAAGGAAGCCGGAATAAAGGCTTTCGAAACTGTAACTGTTTTGTATTTTTATAAATCTTTTTATTCACAGTGCAGTCTAGTCAGTCTTATTATAAATAATATATTTTGTATGGAAAAAAATATTAAAATTATGATAATGAAATTGGACAAAAATAAGATTAATCTTCTCTAACATACTGTATTTAACAATGTTATTAAATATTAAATTTTATTATGTGTTATTTGAAATCCCATATTTAATAACGTTATATGGAATAAAAAATTCTAACATCAGCCCCAATTCAATATTTGGGACAGATAGAGATATTAGTTATTTGGTATTTAGCAGTTAATATCTTAAATATTACAAATTAATAATATTCAAAAAGGCAAAATGTCGATTTTATTTTAGATAGAGGAAGGGAAATTACATATTTGGCGACTTTTTAATTTTTTTCCGCATTTATGTATATTATTCTAAGAACAGTATCTAAAACACTTCTTTAATAACCAAAATAAAAACCTTCACTGCACGGCGATATTTCGTAAGGCCTAATCAGTCTACTTTCTCAAGCCTATTACATTACGGGAACAGGAGAGACCATCTCTCTCCTTCCCAAAATTAATGGGTCTCTCTTCTCGTAATGTCACAGGCTTGATAAAGTAGGCCGATTAGGCCTTACGAAATATCGCCGTGTAGCGGAGGTTTTTATTTTGGTTATTAAAGAAGTGATTTAAAATATTAAGAAGAATTTATTAGTATCTAAAACAATTTAAAATAATTGTATGAGTATCTTGTTTGTATTTATATCTATGCATTTTAGGGAAGTTGATAAATTGATTTTTCCAGCAATAAATTGAAGGAAATTGATTATCGGAAAATACATTGATATTTAGTTCAAGTGTCTAAATTTTTCTATCCTATATACTTGCATATCCTAAATACTAAGCTAAAAATTTGAAACTTTGCATAATAAAAGTGAAGGATTGTATTTTCAATTTTTAAAATGTAAATGATCGGTATTAGACCGTTTAAAATAAAAATAATGCCAGATTTACGATTGAAAAAATATTTTTCTCATATTTTTATTATATCACTAATGTCATTATCAATAATCCATATTATTACTGTATTGTGTTGCGTCACCAATGTTACAGGTGCATATCATTGTTGTGTGGCTCGTGTGTTGCTCAAATTCACACTTAATACCTATTTTCTTAAGTCAGTCAAAAAATAATCTAAGGTCTCTTCATACCTCTGCTGTCTTGATAAATGTATGATAAATTATGGTTAAGCTCTTGTGAGGTTCAAAATATTTACCAAATCTTTTGTTGTCATCTACAACACTGATCTCATTCTGGTTCACGGTTCAGGTTCAGGTTGAACGAATTGTAAATTTCTCAGCCTTTTGCACCAAATGTTTGAAACACAATAGCAATTTTTCTCTTTTCCGGAGCTATTTCAAGGTTGGTGGCCAATAAATACAATTCAAAACACTGCCACCACTTGTTCCATTTAAGAGCACGGTTTTCTTTGGAGCCTAAAGTTTTGCTACATCTTGCAAATTTGTGAAATTTGGCTCTGCACGTTCCATCTTACCATATTTTTCAGATTTAAAACTATTCAATGACTTCAATGATTGCATCTTTCGTATTGAACAATTCACGCTTACCCAAAGTGTTGTTGGCTTTATGCGCTGTTTTAATTTTTGGTTTACCGAGAATGGGATTTAGCTTATTATTCAATCTATCATCAAAGGGGATGGATATATATTTACAATCAGCCTTAGAATTATTACCAATCTTTGTGCCTCTTTCCCATTTCAATAATCTAGTAATTACTCCGTTGACAAATTTTATGGGATAATCATTATTAATGAATATGCTTCTAATATAATCCAGTTCCTGGCATAATAATACCCCATTGCTACGTATTTTGAAGGCTCTTTTAATAGCCAAAAGATTGGTAAAAATACTAAGGCTGATTATAAATATGTATCCATCCCCTTTGATGATAGATTGAATCTATCATTCTATCCCATTAAGTTAAATCCCATTCTTGGTAAAGCTAAAATTGAAACAGCACATAAAGCCAACAACACTTTGGGTAATTTACTAATAAAGAGAAAAAACCCAACAATTAACAAAAAGGATAAAACAGGAGTTGTATATGGTATTAGGAGTAAAGGGGGTGGGAATAAGTGTATATACGTGGGAGAGACAAAAAGAAGGGTCTCCAAGCGTATGAAGGAGCACGAGACGGCAGTGAAAGGTCGTAATAAGCAATATTTAACGGCAATTCATAATCAACAAACAGGGCATGAAATAATGCATGACAATCCAATAATTTTTGCTACAGAAAAGGATTGTTACCTCAGAAAATTTTACGAATCGTTAATAATTGATACGCATAGATGCTACAACACAGAAGTGTCAATCCGGAATGCATTGTTTTATGATTTAAAATGATACTATTTAAACTTGATGTTATTATTAAGAATATTCTTTGTATTTTATGATGTAGTTCTGGTTACTTTGTTTTTAGTTATGTACACATCTGAAGACGAGAAATTCTTGAAACATGTTATGTGAAAGAAGTATATTTTTGTTTCTTAAGATTTGTGTGTTATGGTCCCTTATATATTACAGTCTACACACGATGAATTACTATAAACTATTTTATTCTTAAATGGCTGTTTTGATCTGGAGAAAATGATGACCTTTCCTCCTGCGACATTTAAAAAGTTTCAGATTTTTGACCAAAGTAATATTCTAGAAATGATGAGTTACTCGAACAATAAAAAAATTATATTAAACTTAGTAGAATATAGAAATACAACTTGAAATTTAAATAACTGTAGTTAGTTCATTAATTAACATTAATTTCGTAATTATAATATCCAAAATAATCAATAACATTCTTTTATTACTTCTGTTTAGTCCCTGAAATTAATGAAAAAAATTCTAGCAAAATTTAAGCTTCATCCCTTTGGCCCGTCTGAGCAGATATGGGCCTACAATTTATCTTAAGAAAACATTGAATTGAATTTGAACTGAAATAAGCCTACTAATTAACTAAGGATTTTTTCTTTTTCAATAATTAAAATAAGAAAACAGAAGCAGAAAAAAAGAAATCTAATTGAAATAGCAAGTAATGCTAATTTACTGCATTCAAATTATGGAAGTGAAATCCACACTATGGATGATGTAGTTTTAAAATTTTTTAAATAGATTTAAATATTATTAGAGCAATTCAAGAACTTTACAGACAATCAAAAACAAAGATTAAAGTAGGTCAAAGATTATCAAAAGGCTTTATAACAGATAAAGGACTCAGACAGGGATGTTGTATCTCCCCAACACTTTTTAAAATTTATGTTGAAGCAGCATTAAAAGTTTGGAAAGAAAACTGCAGAGAATTGGGGCTTAATGTGAAAGGAACGTCAATGTTTACTCTGCAGTTCGCAGATGACCAAGTCATAATTGCAAAGAGTAAAAATGATTTAGAGATAATGACGATAACAATTCAGGAAGAATATGAGAAATGGGGACTATACATGAACGTTAGTAAGACCAAATACCTATGTATAGGAGGAAATGAGACGGACCTAAATCTAAATAATAACATGTAAATAGAAAGCTGTGAGCATTATAGGTATCTCGGTGTAGACATTAATAGAGAAGGCAGAGACTCACAAGAAATTAAAAACAGAATTTGTCAAGGAAGGAAGGCTATATAACTATTAAATTCTATTTGGTGGAGTGAAGAGGTCTCTAGGAAAAGAAAGTATAATATATATACAATTATATTGTAAAGAGCATCTTGTTATATGGGGCAGAGGGATGGAGAATTATGGAGACAGAAAAAAAAGAAATTAGCGGCAGTGGAAATGGATGCTCTAAGGAGATCATGCAGGGTATCAAGAATAGAAAGAATAAGAAATGAAATAATCAAAGAAATGATGAAAATAAAAGGAAACATTTTGGACGGTCTTCAAAGAAAACAATTAATTTGGTTTGGTAATGTTAAAAGAATGAGTGACGAAAGACTGTCCAAAACCGCTTTTGATTACAAAACAAATCAAAAAAGGAAACGAGGAAGACCACGAAAGGCTTGGATGGACGATATTAAAAAAAGCAATGAGGATTAGAAATCTGGAAGAGGAATGGACCCTTGACCGGAAGACCTGGAATACACTTCTTGCAGATTCTTTCGGAAGGCGACACCTGACGCCATGAACCGAGTTTATATATACAAATAGATTTACATCTAATATGTTTATGTCTAACTTACAGTAAATTTTTTCCATGGATCCGTCGTTCCTGTCCTGTAGGTTAAACTACCATGAGGAAATTCTGGTTTTCTGCACCCTGTTTATGATACATGTAATTAGTGTAAGTTATAATATATATTCATTAATTTATCTCTGGAAGTGTAAACGTTGTTTAACTTTGTTATAAAATTAATCTTATTAATTCTATTATTAAAATTAAAATATGAAATATTAAACTACATTGGTTGGAACTGAAGGCTAATTATTATTACAATCATATTAAAACAATGATATTCAGAAATAGAAGTAACTATAGCTTATTGTAAACGTAAAATTACTTTATTTATTGGATAGTCGCCATGACAGAAAACTTGGTAACAAAAAAAAGATGAATGTTTGCAATTCGGATGTTTATATGATTTTTTTTTCCTCCTTTAAATCTTTGCTAATAAATAATCTTATTAATTTCTGTGCAATATCAGTTACATATTTTTAAAATTATTTTATATAAATAAAATGCCTGATTCTCGTTTGGTTTTGTACATTCAGATACGCCATATTCACACGAGTGCAGAATGAACGATAGATATAAACAGAAAAAAAAATGGTTTAACATAAAAATTAGATAAAATCTTCATGTATGAACTAAATTAACACCAACACAAATTAATTTATATTCTTCACGTAACATATATTAAAATCTTTTAGAAAAAAATCACTTACAGACTTTAGCTGTACAGGTTAGATTTCCTGGCTCAAACTTTCCGTTTACGCATTTTAGTTCATCATGAGTTATTCCTGGCTGAATTTCAAAACCTTCATTACATTCGATTATCACAACCTCGTCATTTGCTATGATTGTGCCAGTTTCCTGGAAAAAAAATAGTAAATATACATATGAATAGATATCTTTTAAAATTTTTAATAACTTTCCTATGCTGTCTTATATTCCATGATTTTCTTTCAAATATTACTGGTTTTAAATAAAATCTATATTTCATTTAGTTCACATCATATACAAATTGTAAGATCTCACATTGCTTTTATGCAGGGTGTTTCGGAAATGGTAGACCAAGCGAAGAGATACGGGTTCCAAAGATCATTTTGAGTCGAAAATGTTCTATGACATTTTGTTGTGCGGGCCCGTAGTTGAGTTAGGAAATGAATGCTTTGGAAATGAATCAAATAAAGCTTAGTTCTGGCCATTTGCAGCATTTACCTTTCAGTCTGCCTTACGAGAAAAAACAACTGATTTTCGAAATCGAAAATCAACTATCCTGAATCCGAATCTGTATTCAGAATTTTTGTATCAAGTCGTTTTGTAATTTGAATCTTAAACTCGAAAAAACAAGAAATTTGGCAACTTCATAATTAAAATAAAAAAATTATTTATTTTTTAAAAGTTACACCATATGCATACGGGTGCAGAAAATTACCAGGGTGCAGAAAGTGTCAAGTGAAAAACCTTATCAACTAGTATAAAAAAACTACATTGATTCTGTTGATATAAGATTGGTTAGTTGTCTCTCGAAATCTTTTGCCGTTTAGATGCTCTGCGGTGACTCTCAGAAGACTCCCTTTCTATGCACCAACAATAATCTGCCAACATAGATTCATTCCACTTGCCCTGATATCTCGTTTCCAATGTTTTGATATCTTGATAAAACCTTTCACCCTGCTCCTCACTCATAACAACAAGATTTTCAGAGAAATAATTGATGTGGCTGTATAGAAAAAGAAATGTAACACTCAGTTTGGAACCCAGTGTTTTGAAGTTTTTTAACATTTCATCAATAAGTTCTTCGTAATTTTCAGCTATTGTTTCCTAGGAAGTTTTCAGTCTCGCACTTAAAATATAACCATGCAGATTTTTCTGTTTCATTCATGACGGTCGTGAAATTTGAATCTTTCATCAGATCGCGTATCTGTGGTCCTTCGAATATACCAGCTTTAATTTTTGTCGTGGTTTTTCTAGGAAATTTCCGTTTTAGATACGGAATTATGTTGCTTTCATTGCCAAGACTGGTAACAAATTGCTTCATGATTCCAAGTTTAACATGAAGTGGGGGTAAAAGGACTTTTTAAAAGTAATACTGTCATTAATTAAAATATCAAAATAAATAAAAAATATTTTTATATGTTTTGGGTAATAAGTACAAAAAAGGCACATGCAATTATATGAATTGCAAATTTTATATTTTAATATAATATTTTACAGTTCAATAATACCAAAAATTATAATTTTAGTTTAATTATGTACGTATATGTGTAGTGAATTTTGTTATCAATAAGCATTTCAAGAAATTCCGTAAAATCATAATTGCTCAAAAACTGGACCTGATGAAACAAAACTAAATAGGACTTTTGTGTTTACCCACAGTGTGGAACTTAAAAATATAAAAATATGCAAAATGGTTGCATACCAGTATTATCATATCTATTTTCAGTCATGACATTTGTTATCCGGATTGCTTTTTATAATAAACCTTTACCTTATTTACTTACACTTCGTAATGTGAACTGAGCTTTCTTTAATTAGGGACCATTTCCAAAGCCTTCATTTCCTAACTCTAAAAAGAGGGTCCGTACAAATGACCTTTCGAACCCGTATCTCATGCCTTTGTCTACCATTTCCGAAACACCCAGTATTACCAAAGTTTTCTAAGAATCCTTGGAATATGGATATGACTTATCTATTGTCCTCCAAATGAGAGTTGGCCGCCCTGTTTTTGTGAGATCTGCGCGTGTAGCATCGATTAGTCTGGTCAGGCACTTCCATCTGATCTTCTGACAAGAATCTGCCCTTCTGCTAATTGCTGGTTACTTATCAAAAGGAATTGTATTTATAAATCATTAAAATATTATTATTAGCGATTAGTATTGAAATAATGCTAAATGTTAGAGAGAAGCTTTATTTTGCGTTATCAATATGTCAGCGGAGAGAAATAGCCTGGAAGCATTCTTCGTCGTCAAGCAAGAGAAATACTTGCCTCTGTGAAGGGATACTTTCAAAACCTAAAATCTAAGAGACATAATTTATAAATGAAATTCTCTAAATAAACAAGTATTTTTCTAAATTACAACTTCTCTGATAATTAAACGTTAGCCTATTATAAGTTAACTATACTTTCTCAGTGAGAACAGACGCCGCGCCGTCGTCCATTTTGACAGGAAAACATAATTGATCAGCTACCGGAAGGGCTGCGCAGTTCAAACTTCCGCCGGCCAACTCTCATTGGGAGGACAATAGTTGACATCTTAATTCCCGGATTTATTAATTAATTATCATTTAATAAATATTTTCAATATCAGTAAATATTATTTCCATTTAATACATGTAAATAAATTATTATTCACTTGAAATAAATGATAATATTAATTATTAATTACATATAATAATAATTATTAAAAGTTAATTAAATAATGAATTCGAGAATTACGATGTCAACTAGATAGTAACATCTAGACTTATAGACCTTCGAACGGAATAATTGAGACGAATCGTAATAATAACATATGTTCTATGTAAGGAGATCTTTCTTAGGTATATATATTATCACTATACAGGGTGGGACAATTTCCCGTAGAGTTTTGCCCATTGTCATTCCTGGCTTTTTTCTGTCTGTCTATCGCACTGAAGAACTGAATCGTTTTTTTTTTTGCAATGTCTGGTATTATTCTTATTTACAGGTGATTTTAAAATGTGATTATTTTTAGTCTTGACCTTTGACTCTTCTAAAAATAAAAAAAATAAAAATTTCTAAAGCTGATGTTAATTGTTCAGTATATTCAGTCACAATTTGTTTTGCAGGTGTTCTTCATAAGTAAATTTAAAATTCCAATGAAAAATTGACTGTGAAAATAGATTATTACAAAATGTAACTGTCCATATCAGATTGCTCTAGATCATTGTTTAATAGCTAATAGTGATATTGATGCAATGCAAGCTTTAATATTATTTTATCTTTCTTCTTTTTTTTATCTCTGCATAATGAATAGTAATAATGAAGATTTATTGATTTAATAGATAATAGTTAAATCGGAGACAGCCAATAGACAGAAAAGACTAATTGCACTCAATGTGTGCTAAACTTTCTGAGCAGATTTGTTTGTTTTTGAATGAATAATTATACAGAAGGGGAGAAAAATGTAAATAAAGTTAGCTTCTACCTACCAATGGGTTATTGTTTCTTAGATTCCTAAATAAGCCATTGCTTGATGTCCCTATTACGCAATGCTGCAGTTGTGGTTTCATCGTTCGCTCTTCAGGGATCTGAACTGCAATTTATAAATCAGTATTACTTTTCATTTAGCTTGGCTATTTTCCAGAATTGTATTAGCTTTGTAAATATATCATGGTACAGTTGTTTTTTGTTCTTTTTGTTTTATCTGTTACATTGTAATTTTTAGTGAGGGCTTCATGTTTTTGTTTACAAATATTTTTTTCTTGATTAAATGTCATATTTTTGTAGTTATCCATTAGAGGAAATGAGATTTCAAATAACACAACCACAGATGCATGAATAAAAACAATTACCGTAAGTACATCTTGAATTCGGAATTTTCCAACCTCCGAAACTGCATGTAGCTACCTTTTCAGAGCCATGAAATTCAGGAAAATCTTCATGACAGTATAAATCCAGCTGTAAATTATGTGTGGCATAGCTTATACAATCCTCAAAAATTAAATTCCGTTTCTCTATTGCTTCTCTTAGTTTATCACAAGGACATCTGGCTAAGAATGAAAAAGAAGAATATTTTTTTTAATAATATAGTGATGTGCAGTTTAAATGTTATAAATGAATATTCTATTAAAATTTGTAATTGATTAATATTATTATTTCTATTTATGCTCATACTTGATTATAATTTAACTAGCAGTAAAGCCTGTCGCACCATCTGCATAAAAAAAATCTGAAAAATCATTTTATTATCAACTATCAACTACAAAGTAAATATCTCCTTATAAACTACATTTTTTGTAAAAACAGCATCAGATCCTTCTATCAGATGTTCTTGATCTAATCGGTCAAGAATTTTGATTTTGACGTCGCAAGCACGACGTGCTCGAGAAATAGCACCATATAACTGTCCATGACTAAAAACAGGCTCTGGTAAATAAATACTAACCATATCTAAAGTTTGTCCTTGTAAATAAATTTTACTAAAAGTAAGAATGGAATAATTATTATTTATAACCCGTAACGCCGAAAGGCATTTAAAACTCACCTTTGTAATCTAAATACCACGCTAACTTGTGAACGAAGCTTCTACGGCAAAAATGGTTTTGAATTTCAAAATCAGCGTAAAAAAAATGAGTAAGTATGCCAAATTTCATTAAAATGGGTGCAGTGGTATCAAAATTATTTGGATTTTGAACGTATGTTTTGTTAGAATTTCAGTTGTCTAGGTCAGTTCCCAAGAATAAATTTTCATGGAAAGAACATTGAATGACAAAATGATCTAATATTTCATCCAATTTGAGTACCATTGATTCAATGGTACCATTGAGAACCTTGGATCTATCTTAATAGCTTAATTATATCGAGTTACAGATAGACAGACAGACAGACGAACTTAGCCAATTATATAAGTTGATTAATTATAATTAATGAGAATTAATGAGAATTTATTTAAGATTATTATTAATTCATTGAAATTTATTTAAAATTAAATCGGTACTAATAAAAATATTGTTATTCTTCAGTAATTAACATTAGTTAATTAATAAAATACTCAGTATTAGTATTACTTTGTTACTGATTAAATTTGAAATTACAGAATTTAAGGATATTCTTGATGGTTTTTAACAAATTAATGTTAATTAACTCTGTATTCTTGCAGTTTAATTAGTATTGTTGTATGTAATGTGCCGTGCTGGCGTGGCCGTGCGGTCTAGACGGCGGTCTCCCGTTGTGGCCAGTGCGCCAGTTTCCGGGTTCGAATCCCGGTAGTGGCATGGATGTTTCTTTCTTCTTTCTTCTTCTGTTTCTCCTTCTGTCCGTTTCCGCCTATTTCCCTGGCAGTTAGGGTTAAAATGCATCTCCCAACCCGCAGTTGAAAGTCAGCGTGGGAGATTAGACTTCCACCCCCCGAGACAGTGAGCTGTCTGAGGGAGGCCTTTGTCCAGCAGTGGGCTGTTAAAGGCTGTTAGATAGATAGATAGATAGATAGATATACAATGTGATGTAAATCAATTATAAAGTGATATTTTTGATCATGTGAATCCCACATGAAAGAGTAAAACAAACGTAAAATGCAATGGGTTTTTTATTTACCTGGTGTACAAACGGGAGGTTGGTGATCCCATTGTCCTCTTTGACAGTTTACAACTAAGTACGGTGATGCAAGGATTTCGTTGCCAATCTCCATTTCATAACCAGAGTTACACGAAAAACGCATTTCTCCATCATGCTTTAGCTTTGAATGACGAGTCTTTTAAAGAAAAAAAATAGTAAAAATGTATTATTTCAAAGTTGAAGACGAAAGTCAAAAGAAGAAATACATTTGTCTTTATTTATTATTAGCAATAAAAATATTTAAAAATTAATGAATTCAATCATTAAAATTAACTTTATCATAATTGTAAATTAATAAATTACTAGCAAAAATACTCTTGCTACGCTCGGGTTACAAAAGAGAGTTGTCCTGATGTGGGTGATGAAGAAATTGTAATTGTGATTAATTGTAATTGTAATTCATCACTTTGAAGCTTTTCCAGGTGGCAAATTAATATTATATTCCTTTTTGTAACTCGATAAGCCCTACATATCAAATTAATATCGAGATCGGAAAATATAAGCCTCCCCTCCCCCTTTCTGACCTTCTGCACACCCCTTTCTCCAGTTGGTAAAATAATCACGTAATGATTACAAAGTAAATGTTATAGACTGATTTTTATGTAACCTGAAAACCCCGTAAAGTACCCGTCAATAAAGCTTGTCCCCCCCCCTTACCCCCTTTAAGGATGTGAATTTTGAAAATTCATCGATACATATGTTTAATATTTTGACAAAGAACACTCATGCAAAGTTTCCTGTTTCCCACTGAAGCAATTTCGGAGAATCACAAACTTTCAAAAAACTTCGCTCCCTCTCTCCCCGTTTACAGCTTTTACGACCCGAAAATCGAAAATTCGTCGAATACGAATTTTTTGATATTGACAAAAGAGCATTCATGGGAAATTTCGTGTTTTTAATTAAAACGGTTTCGGAGATATGCATACTCTTCAAGAAGTTTGTCCCCCTGTTTACATCCCTTCGGATTAACAAAATAATTAAGAAGAAAATTATTTATTTCAAAATAATAAAAAAAAACTATAACAAAGTTCATTATCATAAATAAAGAAGTGGAGTAACAAAACAAGAAAAAAGAAATGAAAAAAAAAATACAAATGAAATAATAATATTGATAAAAAGACTTATTGCCACCAAGCACATTTGAAGCCGATAACCAAAGCTCCGCGTTTAACCGCTGTGAACACTTCCCTTGCGGAGACAGAAGTGAAATTGTAAGCCACTATCTTAAAATTATACAAAAGTATGAAGGGGATTAAAGAAGGGGGAGGGGGAGATGTATCCAGGTTTCATTGTAGCCTGTTTTTTGCGCAGGGTCCTAAAGAGTAATTGTGCAAAGTTTGGTTCAGATCGGTCAAAGGGCCTAGAAGTATATAGCCAACAGATTAACAAAGAAACTTACTCCTTTATATATATAGAAGATTAGATAAATTATAATTTCTTTTATTACAAATTGCCCATAAAAAGTAAATAAACAAATAAATAATATTTTATTTATTTGTTTATTTTATTAAATTATTATTTAATTAAATATATAATAAATCGCTTCAAACTTTATTTATTTATTTATTTATTTATTTATTTATTTTTATAAATTAACAACTTAAGTCCTTCTACATGAATTTAATTTTACTTGATAGCTAGGTGCTGGTATTAGTTAATGTAGTTGTTATTTAAATTCAATTTAAGAAATTCATTAAAAAAAGTAGGTAATTATTCAAAATTCGGAATTTTATAATAAAATGTTATAATAGTTTAAACCGATATTTTACTTATTGGGTTTGTTACTATAGTTTCTATTTTATATCAAAATTTAAATTTTTGACATTAATCTGATTTCATTCTCTCATCTACTAATAATTTCCTTTCCATTGTCTATTTTAGACATCAAATATTCAAAATGAGATTCCACGTTATTCTCAGTTTTTGTGGTAATCCTCTAATTTCAAGTGAAAGTAGGAAGTAAGTGAGTCTTCCTTGTTTAGTTTTGTTTTTAAACCATCGCTCTCCATATGAAAAGCATAGGAGAATAAGATCAATCACTACTTGGCTTCATAAAAGCCCAGGTTCAAACTCAGGTAGGAATTCGACATTGAAGTAATTCTGTATATTAAAAAAAAAATTCGGAATTCTGTAGTCATTTGAGGACTGCAAAGGATGGCCTTTTTTTTTCTTTTTTTTCCAATTGAAATATCTTGAAAGGGGTATAAACTAAATAATATAACCTAATGTTAAATACAAAAAACATGATAAAAAGGGAGGAAAAATTAGCCAGATCAGAATACATATATTTTTCGTGTGATCAATTGAAACAATGTCCACCTAATTCCGAAGGTAAAACAAATCAATTTCTTATTTCTGCTTTTCAGGATTCCTGATAACGAAGAAAATTCCTATGTTACAAACTTTATTAGAATTAAATCCTATCATCTGTTACCCTCATCCTTAATCAAAAAATAATTCTGGGAAGTTATCTCAATGAATCCGACCAGAATTTGTTCGTTTGTTTGTTCATTTGAGGCATTTTTAAAATCCTTTAATAGCTCAGAATTAGCGGTCGTTTCTTTGTTCGATACTTGTAAGTTTTAATTTCATCTATAAATCGTTACATATGAACACCGAAACAATTTAATGATCTAAACAATTGATTTCACATATTTCAAAGTAACATCATGAAATAACTTCCAGAGTTATCTTGTATCTTATGATAAAAGTTATGCTCTTTAAAAAATGGAATACATACTTTGTCTCTTGCCACTTTGTAATCTTCATAAAATGTTTTATAACCGTTTTCTAATTCGAAATAGTCTCGTAAGCTGCAGGATTCTATACAGAGAAGAGTGAGTTTGTTTCATAAATAGAAGAATCATTGTTACATTGATAATGGTACAGTATATATGATAAACAAAGTAAGTAAGGATTTGTTAATGAATTAAAATATAATTACCTAAAGTACACTGTGATTTTGGAATGTTCCATTTCCCAAATGAACATTTAGCATCACTTGAGGGTCCATGAAATTCAGGATAGTTCTGATCACATTGTAAATCGATCTCTGAACCATGTACTGCGTATTCTGTACAATCCTTGGGAAACAATTTG
This sequence comes from Thereuonema tuberculata, assembly GCA_023159025.1. Lineage (NCBI taxonomy): Eukaryota > Metazoa > Arthropoda > Chilopoda > Scutigeromorpha > Scutigeridae > Thereuonema > Thereuonema tuberculata. The sequence continues at coordinate 126,558 of JAFIDM010029044.1, read as the reverse complement.
AAACGTTCAGTTTTGGACAGCAGTTGTTCACAAGAACATCTAGCTAAGAGTTGGAATAAGCTGTCAATGTTTATTGGATAACTGGATAACATTAGGTATATGCTTGTTAGCTTATTTCATAACCGAATACTAAGAATTTTGTTTTGAGAAGCTTTACGGTTTATAGAAATGCTTCAAATTTAAGTTGGTAATGCATAGATTGGGATATATCCTAATTAATAAGTAAAAGAATTTAACTTTCATAATAGATAAGGAAAAAGAGGTAATAATGTATTTATTAATGACACCTACAACTACTTTCAACGCAACACTGGGTGTAGCTTCTGGAACTTAAAATATATCTGTTCTATTTCAACTAATTCTGAATATAAAATATTTATATAATACAACCAGAAAGCTTTGGTCTTTCAAACAATATACTTATAACCATAATTTAATTATAGCCTTAATATAAAATAGATGATGCAGAGTAAAAAGCCATTACTTAAGCAAAACATTCAAGAATCAATCCAAATGGTAAAAAAAGAATATGAATAAATACTCGAATCATTCAAGGAAGTAAAGTATGGCAGTTTAAAAAAAACAGGAAATACTAATCAGAGCATATTGAAAGTCCAATATTACAGTTTAATAAAATATTTATATATTTATATAATTCAATGACAAAGCCGGCGCACCTGTTTAAAAAAGTTTAATT
>JAFIDM010029044.1:105822-125461 GCA_023159025.1 Thereuonema tuberculata | reverse complement strand
TGGTCAGCCATTGTCGGCTGTCAAGTCAAGTTCCCCGGAGTAGAATGAGAAAATATTATAGAGTATTTAGCATGGAAATTAACAAATAGTATAGATCCTAAATATTTAAAAAATAAACCACTTGCTCCCTTGCAATTAACGGATTAAATCTAAGCTGTTAGCTTCCCCCATATGAAGTTTAAATCAGCCCACCGCGTAGGAATACTTTTTTCCCTTCCGTGATGCGGCGCTAACACTTGTAATGCTTCAAAGTTAATGTGTCGCCGAGTGTATAAAGACATTCGAGATAATGCCCACCAAATGAACCGCAGTGACCTCCTACATTTTGAATGTTAACTATCTTCTCGTGTTATTTTTGTTTGTTTTTGTTTGTTTTTATTTTTTGCTCTTTTTGTTTTACTTATTCCCTAATCCATTCTTGAATCAGTAGCCATGAAAAATTCACTCCATATTGGGGGTGATCTGCTGCTATATTTTTGATATAGGAGTTAGTCAGACTTTTGCCTCGTTTTTTGAAAAGAAACTAACACTGAAAAAAAATTTAAGAAAGAAACATCTATGTCCCACTCCGGGATTCGAATTCATGTTCAGACATATCTGCCTCGTGGAAGACCATCGGTTTGACCGCAAGTTCTGCGGGAACGGTTTTTATTTTCTTGGATGTTTTGTGTAACGAACACCTTTTCTTGTTTTTTTATTATGTTTCGTTTTCATTTTAGTTCATTCTCTTCTAATTGAACATAATGTTAATACGAGCAATCTCACTTCCCCATGGACCACCAGAACGATGTGTTGAATTTAGATAGTTAGATGATTTTAGAAGGATTACAATGAAGGGAGAATTTGGATGAGGAAATGTTTTCAATATGTTATTCCGGTCAGTTTAAAACAAGGAATTATGAAATTGCAAAATGAAAAACATGAAAATTGGGAAATATTGAGAATACACAATTTTCCATTCATGGCTTGAGCTATTTCGTCCTTGTTGGGACTCTTCAGCCAGATTTATCCATTGCCGGTTAATTCGAAGACATGAATGGCTATGAATCTGTCTCCTACTTCTGAGAGTGCCACTCACAAAAACAACAAATAGAAAAATTTTTGGCCTTCCGACCAAAAAAACCCTGAGTTTAATACATATAACTGATTTGAATCATTCGGAAAATTAAGCTAGTTCCTATTTGCATGTTGCTTCCGTGTTACTATACTTTCCCATTACTTTCCTCTGAAAGAAGTGAAAGTATTTGGTGATATTTTACAATATTAGAAATACCTCATATATTTTCACAAAGTCGTAGTTTAAAGCAGTTCATGTATAATTACAAAATGAAATAATTAATCGATAAAAATTTTAAAAAAATATCATTATAATACTTTGTAATTTTTTGTAATAATGTTATATTCAAGGATTCTACTTGAAATTGAAGGATTTATTAATTTTTTAATTAGAAATTCCTGCTTTTCTTTCTCGTGATTGGCTGAAGAGTTTCTTGGAAATCCCAGCAAATTCTTTATCAATATTTCAATGTCACTGATAAGAGTTGATTAAAAGAATTAAAGGATACGCAAGAAAGTAAAATTCACTTTTCAAAACTGCAAAATTTAAAATATTCTAATTTTTTATACTTTTTAATTTTTTAATTTTATTTTAAGTGAATTTAAATTTTTAAACGGAATCTGATGATATAACTTGACGAATAAAAATTGGATAAAATTAAACATTTACATTATTGTTCTGTTATTATTAGTAGTAGTTATAGTTTTCACGTAAATTCTAGAAAGCAGTTTTACATTGTTCTCAGTTCTCGTTATTATTAATATTATTAAATAAAATTAATAAAATACTAGCTATAATGAATAAAAGGTTTGATTCAAATATTGCCTTTAATATAAGACACCATAAAGATGTTAACATTTTTTATTTTAATAAAATGTACAAGTTCCTCAAAGAATTTGAAAACATAGCATTTCTTTAAGACGAAGCATTTATTTATTCTTTGTTATTCTAAAGTGGTGAATAAGCGAAAGGTTTACCTTCATTTAAATCATAGCTCAAGTACTGTGGTAAAATAAATATATCCGCATTTATATAAGTAAATAAGATGATTAATTAAAGTTGCAAAGATTAGTTATTTTAATAAATCAGTTATATCTAGTGGATTTAATTCATTTTAGTTGCAATAACTCAAATAGCTTTTATAAAATCAAAGCAAGCACAAATTAATGGATTACTAAAAAGATTAATGTGCATTGTTAAGACATCGATATACGTTCATTGTTCGAGTCGAATGTTTTCATTGGGATTTCTTTCTTCTTTTTTTACCTTCACTTGGTAATGTTTCATAAAAACTTCAAATACAAACTTTAGATAGATCTTGTACGTAAATATGCAAGTCAAGTTTAAAGGAGATCCATCTATCCGTTCACAAGTTAATTGAGACAGAAAAACAGACACACAAACACACTATCTAATATTATGATCTCATCTTCTTAGGAACATGTATCTAATATCGAACGGTTGGCAAAGGGGGGAGGGAGAATAAATCGCCCCCCCCCCATTCCTTTCGAAGTAGAATTGAAAAAAAAAATATTGAATAAAAAATTGAAACGTTATTCATCCAAACATTTATCCCTGTTCTTATTTTAATGAAAACAAAATATTTACTATAAACTTATAGGAATGAAATTGTAATTTAATATAAAACAAAGGTAAAAACATTAGGACTTACAAAAGAAGAAACAAAAAAAAAAACCGAGAATAGTCCGTCATATATGAACAGTAAAGAGCTTTAACTATTATAAATTATAGCGTTGAGGTTTGTTCAAAAGTAATTATTCTTACCTTGACTTTGAACCAGGAATACCTGGATTAAGAAAATCCAAACAGAAATGAAAAGCTTGGTTGACAAAAACATTTTCATTTGTATGAGTAGAACCGAACCGATTCAACTGAGGAACGATGTTCAAATTGAAAGGAACGCCTTCGCTATCAGTTATTTAGCTATTTTTCCATGAGACTAATATCAAAGGTTATCATTTGTTTAAGAAACGTTAGGTTTAAGTTTCAAATCTAATAAAAATAACTAGATCTACAGAAATCGATGATTGGATGATCCGTTTTAGAAGCTCATTGATATGTAAAATATAGCATAAGTTTAATCATAGCATTATATTAAGGTTAAATATAAGTGTGAGCCACAGAGGAGGTAAAGGCTTCCGTGATTTGCAGACAAAGAAGACGAAGTGGAGGTCTGAAAACCGTCAATCAATTGGCCACCTAACTTGTACTCCCGGGAATCAAATCGTTAAACCCTTGGTTGTAAAGATGGTGTCAGAGTTTGTCATTCTTGTTCGTCTTCTCCTCTCCTCCCCGTAGAAGAACCCCTTAGATTTGTAATCACTCCTATATTTCTACCACTACATTAAGAAACACAGGTGTCTAGTATTTCACACTACCTTTCCCTTTAGTTTCAAACAACGGACCAACAGAGGAAAGATCTTAATGATTTAAGAGATTGTCTATGAATTACGATCAATGAATAAATTAATTAATTCTGTTTTCTTGAATTGTCTATTTTAGTGATTAGCAATAATTTGATATAGTAATAAAGCAAAACCTTTAAAAGTATTTGATTATCTAACTATATAAAAATACTGGGCCTGACTCACTCACTTACGCATTCATTCACTGACTTATTCATTCATCAACGCCCAGCCCAAATCGTTGGATCTAGAAAGCTGCAATTTTGCACAGAGGTGTCCGTTATGATATAGACAAGAAATAAGGCCTGATTTTTCGAAATTCCCACGGGTTCGGAAATAATTAGCGCTTTACGTTTTTTTATTTCCGTAACTATACTTAGGAGAGACTTCCAATTTGGCATATAAGTAGGCAATTATAATCATTAAAACCCTTTTTCAGGATTTTTCGAAATTCCCTCGGGTTAGGATAAAAAGCATTGTTTTAGGTTGTAGATGAATCTCCAGTATTTTTTTTTTTTGTTAAATAAAATTGAACAAAAATTATTTTATTTATTGTTAAGAGGCTTGAAACTTAATTTTAAAGTTATTATTTTTTATGGCAAATTTAAAGTGAAAATTTGCATATGAGTACGAGAATGACGTCAGAGTTCGAAGCGAATATAAACAGCTCACAACCTCGATCTGGGGCACGAAAACACTTGGAGCATAGAGCATATGAGACGATAACACATAGGCAGGAAATATTCGAAGTCTGTAATCAAGAGTAGTGCTTAAATTTGAAGATGTGCAGACGTTAAAAGTTAAGTCATAAATATTTTCAGCAGACGCTAGAAATTTTGGAGAAGAGATTAGAGCTCCTGATTAACTCGAACGTAATAGACGAAGTGAGAGCAGACGATATCCGATGAGTTCTCGGATGAACGAAGTCCAGACACGGTTCAACGTATTAAGAAGACCGATTCGAAGACACGGAAGTTTGCTAGACATATATTCCCCGCAATTGTAGTCTAAGAGAAGTTTGATATTATGCAGAAGAATTGCAGTAAGAAATATCCGAAGTATTTCGCATACACAGATACGGGAAGATTGGATTTGGCCAATAGAGTTAGCAGACGGCAGAAGAAAGAATACATCAGTTCCGGTGCGAATTGCCTGATGGGAATTGCAGCTAAAGCCGCGACAATTGAAGTCACGGGTTACAAAGCTGTTTCAACGGATAGAGTTCTCGTCGACGCAGCTGCGAAATTCTAGAATCAACGCAGATATTCGCCAAGGTGAAAAGCCATTACATCGAATCCCTCACCGAGGTGAATTAAGCCATTATCATCTACGAAAACTGTAAGTACGTTTTTGATTCATTTCATTTTGGGGGAATTTCCAACTCAGATGATTAGTCAGTTAGCGAAGAATCAAGAAAACGTGGAACTCAGTTCAAATTTCCAAATTGAGTGCTCAACGAAAATTAATGATTTAAATAGAAATAATTTGAAGAGCTATTGAATATAGTCGGACTTCTATTTAACGAAGTCGCTAAATCCCCAAAAATAGTTCGTTATATGGAAAATTCGTTAAATAGAGATTTACCTTTTAAAATTACTTTAAACTAAATAAAACAGATTTAAAATACGCCGTGCTGGCGTGGCCGTGTGGTCTAGACGGCGGTCTGCCGTTGCGGCCAGTGTGCCAGGACCCGGGTTCGAATCTCCGTCGTGGCATGGTTGTTTCTTTCTTCTTCTTTGTTTCGTCCGTTTCTGCGAGCGGATATAGCGTGAGCTGCCTCCTATGGCGCATCCTGGGCAGCGTTTCATCGGCTAAATACTCACATTACTCGCCCCTTGTTGAGGCCAATAGTTTAAATACTAGGAGCCCGGGCATTGGCGAAAAAAAAAAAAAAGATTTTAAATACATAAACAATAAATATTATTAAAAAAGTATTAATTTTAATTATATTAAGCATACATTACCACATGCGTACTTAAATTTTACTAATAAAGTCTGTTAATCTTGTCTGAGTTTTTTTTTTTTTTTTTTTTCTTTTTTTAAAGTGTTTTCGCTCATAGTACGTCTCGCATCTTTGCAATACACCAAAAAACCCTTCAAATTGTAATCCGCGTCGCGTCGGATTGTTTCAAATGAATTTATCATTTTATCATATGTAGGTTTTTTTTTTATTTCTGCATCATGATCATTTTCCATTTTGTTCATCTTCATCGCAATTCATAGCTGTATTGTTTTTATTTTTCACACTTCCAAAATATCCGATTCAGTTAGTGTTTCCGAGGTCTCATCTTCAAAATCAAGTGAAAGATAATCATCAATCAGCACATCATCGTGAATTTCTTCTTTTTCCCTCAGCTGTATCCAAATTTCTTTCATTTCCTCTAAGGGAATATTAATAATAAAAACATTTCAAGGAGAAAAAAAAATAGATACCACGAAAAAGTTCGTTAAATAGAAAATGCACTTCGCAATTTGGAGGTTATTTTACGAAGAAATTAGCAAAATGTTCTTGGTTCCAAAGAAAAGTTCGCAAAATAGAGGTTCGTTAAATAGAGGTCCGACTGTATTACTAAAATTTAAAAGTAAAGGATCAAAGTGATTTGTGTTTAGAAAAATGCGGAGTAGCATTAGTAGTGATTAAAATGCAACAGGAATTAAGCACGCAAGTAAAGATTTATTAGATAGTCAACGAAAGTAAGTTGATTAAGGAAAAATTAGAAGTTGGTGAAAAGTTAACATTAACTATTTTATGTTAAAGGAATTCAACGAGTGTGTGAATTGTTTAAGAGAATTTATGATTTATTATTTGAGAGCAAAATATCAAGACGATATTAGCATAAGTTTTAAAGTGAAAATACCCAGTTCAACGAAGGATTGTGAAGACTTAGCGGAGAGTTTAAAGTGTATACAGAACAGTAACTTTCCGTAAAGGAACTCTATAATTTCGAAACCAACATATGTTTCATATTGAAACATCTACTTGTTAACCATCATCTCCTGTAATATATTATTGCAGTAAAATCTTTAAAGATATTCTATCTTGTCTTTTGTTGTTACTAGTTGCGGGAAAAAAAATATCAACATATACCATATGACGTACATAGGTTATAAAGCTGAAAGTTTGCTTCCGTTCTATTGTTAGGTTGTAGGATTTGTTATCTTGTCACTGAGAACTACACAAATATTGTTATGCAACACTTGGAACTAAAATATTGTTGCGCATAATAGCGACGGGGTTTTCGGGTTAGATATAGATTTATAATGATCAGATGATGTTTTACGAACTAGGAAAGGATTAAAATGATAGGGTTCAGACGTTACAAAATTCGAATACCTGGAACTAGAGGTGTACACTGGGACCGTGAGTGGATGGGTAAACGTTCAAAGATACTTCTACGAGGTTTTCGGGATAGATATAGATTTGTAATGAGATCAGACCTTTTGAGTTGTTGGTTTTTTTTTTTTTTTTGTACCAAACGGGAAAGTTCGAAGGGATCTCGCAATTGCAATTTCTTTATCATCCAAATTAGAACATTTGTTTTTTGTAACCAGGGCGAAGAACGGGTCGGTTTGCTAGTTTACAATAAATTTGAAATATCAATATTTTTTAAATAAGAATGACTAACAGTACTAATCTCATTCTAACACATTCAGAGAAAACAACATCAAATATTCACAGAATTACTTTGTAGGCTTCAAATGGAATCATTAAAGAAATTTTAGAAAAATACAGTACGTGTTCCTCCACTCTTTGAATATTGAGGAATATTACTGAAAAGTGTTTCCTGATTTATAATTACTAACTCTGACCATTTATTAACAGGAGCAGCTAAGATTAGAATATTAATCATCTGGTTAGTTTTTCCTGTCCTTCATTTTGATTGGCAAAACCCTTCTAAGTTTATATTTTTACTCACGAAGCCTCATCCATTTAACCAAGAAACACGGCCATCGTGTTAATTTCTATTCAGCCAAAATTAAAGTTTTCAGGTTTCTGTGGGTTTTTTTTTTTCATTATTATCTTTGTATTAGAATTTATTGAATAAGTACAATAGATTTGGTCAGGCAATTAATATTTTTAATTGTTTTGGAATTCGTAAGGTAGCTTGACTATACACCATAAGTACATATATAACTAAAATAATGAAAAAAGTATCTTAAATGCAAAATATTTGTTGATAACTTTGGAATCCGTAAATGATTGAATGGCAAATTACCCATTTTATTATATTAACAACTTCTTTATTTTGTTCGCCTTTTAGGGTATTTATTATTAAATCAGAATATCTATAAATATTTTTATCCACAATGTAACAATTATCTTTAGCGTTTGTTCTTACAGTTCACTCACTAGAATTTCATTATTGATATGCTCATTCACAAATATCCAGACGAGAATTTCCCATATAAATATAACAACTCCCTGAATTATACGACTCGAAAAATACTTCTATTTTTTTCTTGTTCCTTTTTTTCTTGGAAGTTCGACATGTCCATTACATTTCCATCTTTACAATTCATCTCTAAGGAGATCAATTGCTTATGGTATGCATATCATGTCTTTATGCTGCTGTGACATTTATTGTTACATTTAATAAATCTTTAATTTCAACATTTTAACGAGTTAATAAATTTTTTAACTTAATATAAAAAGTAAATCTATTTTCAATGAATCACATATTTCTGATTTCATTAACAGGCTATGGCTTCTCTCAAAGCTCCTCGCGTTTAATCTATATAATAAGTGCGAGTGTTTATTTGTCTTGAAAGAAAGTCGCCATTTCACTACGGCACTTTACCAGACCAACTTTGACCTCAGAATAACGCATGAACAACGAAAACCTGGATCCTGACTACGGGGTGTAAACGGGAGTGGGCAAACATTCTTGAAGAGTACGCATAAACCTCTTTACTTAGAAATACGAAATTTGATACGAGTGTTGTTTGTCAAAATCTAAAGAATGCTTATTCCACGAATGTCCGATATTCGAATCCTAAGGATGGAAACAGAGGAGGGGGAAGAACTTTCTTATGCGTATCTCCGAAACCACTTGAGATACAAACATGAAATTTGACATAAGTATTCTTAATTCTAAGTTTCAGTTGTTAGTTTAATAGTTGTAATTTGCTTTTTTTTTTTTTTTTTTTTTTTTTTTTTTTTTAAGAAATAAAGCGTTTTTTTACGTTACGTGTGCATGGTTTTCGGCTTGAAGCGACGGTAGCAGATCTATAACATAATTGTAACTACCATGTGCCTTTTTTACCAACTGGCAATGTTTCAAAGTGATCACACAATTACAATTTCTTAGATGACGAAGAATCATCCATCTCTGAACATCTTTTTTTTGTAACCCGCGACAAGCACAGGTATTTTTGCTAGTTCTCTTTAATAGTTTAGTTTTGTCTTATTCAAGACCGAAATATTAACATTTAAAAAAAAATCACACACATTTAAAATACGTTGTAATTATGTACAATTAAAAATTCTGCAAGAGCGGATGATGACCTTGAAGTATTCCACAGGTCGAAACGTTCCTGTTTTATTTAAAATGGTTTTTTTTTTTATTCTTTTTGGAATTCTAATGATATATAATTAGACCGTAAATTAAATGTGTATTTTACGTAACTAACATCTTATAAATAACTTCTTCAAAAAACACACAAACACCTATGGCAATATTTCGACTTCTATTTTCAAAGCCTTATTCATGCCTTTGGAAAGGAGAACACGTCTCCTTATCCTAAAATGAAAAATAATAATACAAAACAAGAATAACTTCTCAAACAAATAACTTATAACGTGATATCATCACGTTCATACACAAGCCAATTCATTGTTAAAAATTCTTCTAATATTTAAATTTAAAATAAGCAAATTTCAATTTTTTTAAAATAAGCAAATATCTATTATTTAAAAATTTAATGTCTTTTTATAGTAAGCTACTATCTATTATTTAAAAATTTAATGCCTTTTTCAAGTCTTTTAATGTCTAGTTGATAATATCTTCAATTCCTTAAACCATCTTCTTATAATGACATGGTTTAAGGAATTGAAGATATTATCAAATAGACATTAAAAGACTTTAAAAAGACATTAAATTTTTAAATAATAGATATTTGCTTATTTAAAAAAAATAGAAATTTGGTTATTTTAAATTTAAATATTAGAAGAATTTTTAACAATGAATTTGGCTTGTGTATGAACGTGATGATATCACGTTATAAGTTATTTGTTTGAGAAGTTATTCTTGTTTTGTATTATTATTTTTCATTTTAGGATAAGGAGACGTGTTCTCCTTTCCAAAGGCATGAATAAGGCTTTGAAAATAGAAGTCGAAATATTGCCATAGGTGTTTGTGTGTTTTTTGAAGAAGTTATTTATAAGATGTTAGTTATGTTTAAATTTTTGGCATTTTAAGAAGATATAGTGTATTTTACATGTTAATGTTTCGGTTTTTAATAAACATTCATTTCCACAAGTTAAAGTTACATTTATAAACTCAGTGTTATCTTGTGATTTACAGTTTTAATGTTAAGCTTTATTGAGTTTTAGTTTTATATCAGATCCAAAATAGTTGTTTAATGAAATAAAAGAAGTTGGAAAGAACTTCAAGCCTACTTTCCTCAGATGTTATATCTTAAAACTGCTTTTCCTTTTTTCCTTTCTTATAAATCGTGAAAAGGATAAAAACGGAAAGCCTACATTAATAATCCAATGATAATAATAGACCTATCTTGTAAAGACATCTAGTTGATATACATCTTTAATTCTTCTAAAATAAGACAATATTTCTCTCCCTTCAACAGATAGCTTTCTCAGGTTTTCCTGTCCTCAAAAAAAACCTGAAGAAACTTCCTGTTGAAGAAAGAGAAATATTGTGTATTTTAGAAGAAGTAAAGAAGTATATCAATTAGATGTCTTTACAACATTTTAATTATAACTTTTATGATAATAATATCAACTGAACACAAACAGAACCATTTCCTACCGTATCTTGCGGACAATCGCGGCTAGGCGCAATAGAGTAAAAATTTCCCTTCTGCAATGTGTCACAGATGAGATCAAAGCAAGTAGTGACTGTCTCCTGCTTCTCGCTGCTTTCGTTGTCTATATATATTTTTATATTATATTATATTTTTATATTTATATTTTTTATATTTTTATTGTCCGTTGATAAAAGGATACTGAGAAAACATGTTAAATTATTGAAAAAGTCCAGTTATAAAATAAATAACTTTTTGATTTTTTAAAGAAACATATCATCAAGGAAACAGTAAAAATATCTTTGATTAGTATTTCACTATTCAGTCAATATATATGTTCCAGAGGTTATAAATCAGCAATTTATATTGTACTGTATTTAATACCTACTGTGTATTTACTACTGTGTATTTAATATTAATGATTTACAGTTGTTGCAAAAAATATTACAGCAATATTAGCAAACATTCATTTTATGTTTGCTTCTGCAGCAACAGGATAATATCAATTTCCTATTTACAATAAATTACTTTACTCTTATGCCAAAGACAACTGTCGGTTTTTATAGAAATGCTGATTAAATAGTGGGAAACCAATCATTTATTTTAATAAGATACGGACAACAATTATTTATGTACAAGCACCCATTCATCAGGAATTATTAATTTATAAATAAATCATAAAAACCTCTTCTTCCTTAATCACATCCTTTAATTCTCAATATTTCAATTCCTTTAGCAGAAATCTTCTTCACGGAGACTACAGAAAAATGTAGAGAAACTAACATTTTCTCTAACATTTTTAAAACAGAATTCCAATCATAAACAATCATGGTACAAACTTTCGTGAACAACAATCACAACATTTCCTTAACTACAAAATACATTTATACAACATATATCAAACATGTGAATAACAATCACAGTCTTTCCTTAACAATAAAATACATTAATACAACCTATAGCAAACACGGTCTTTCTTTATATAACAAAATAAATTCATCTTAAAACATCTAATAATCACGGCCTTAACAATCACAGACTTTCTTTAACAACAACATAAATTTATACTACATATAACAAAATAAAATCATCGTAAAACAATCCCAAAACTCAAAAAATCAAAAAACCTTTACTAAATACATATAGAAGCAATTTATTTCAATTCCAATTTTATTTCAATTCCAATTTTTGTTTCAAAATTTTATTATTCTTTATAATTTTTTCGAAAAAACTGAACGAAATTGGATTCATTTTAAGTGCTTTAATTTTGTTAATACAAAATAAAGGAATTGAAATATTGAGAATTAAAGGATGTGATTAAGGAAGAAGAGGTTTTTATGATTTATTTATATTTAGAAGGAAGATGAATTTTGAATTATTAATTTGTTTTGCCTCGTGATCCGGTGTAATATAAAAATAAAATTAATCAACACAAACTACATCTTTTCTTTCCAAAGTTTCGAATTTGACATAATTAACTAACATTTGACTATACTGTATTAGCTTAATACGGTAGCTTAGTTCAACTAACAGAATAAGTGGATCTACTTTCTTGTTTATATTTCAATGTTTTAAATGTTTGTTTGTTTGTTTTTTCAATGTTTACCAGTCCTATTTGGTGTACAGTAATACCTTGAGATACGAACATAATCCGTTCCAGGACCGAGCTCGTAACTCGAGGTACTCGTATCTCAAATCATTTTTTCCCATAAGAAATAACGAAAAAAAATTAATCCGTTCCGGCCCTCTAAAAACCTCCCTTATTAGTGCTAATAATATTGGAAAAAACATGTTTTAATTGCTTTAGAGACATACACACACACAAAAATTATAGTATTTAGGGATTCCTGTAATATAAAATAAAATGTGGGTTTTTAATTATGAGTTCTTCCTGACGATACAGTAGCGGCTAATGGCGGCATATGCGGAGGAAGGGAGGTAGGGAGGGAAGAGAGTTGGCCCGTACGTAGACACTTGATTCCGTACCGTACCTTACACATACACTACGTAACTTACATAAACTTAGAATTAACTTAGCTTACGTATTTTGTTTTTTACTTTTCTATTTTTTTTTGATCTTTTCGATTTGTATTCTTTACTTTTCTTAACTTTTTTCTCCTGACTACCCTCACTTTCAGTTGGCGCAGGCCTTTTAACGAAATACCTATCGAGGGAGATTTGTTTCTGTCTCCCTTTCAAAATGTTACGGAAATGAGTAAGGCACGTGTCGTCAACAAGCGCCGAAGCAGACCAGTAGACAATTTATCAGGTTGTTGGCGTCTGTAAGCATGCTCGTATCTCAAAACAAAAATTTGCTCGAAGGCTTGCTCATATCTCGGAATACTCGTATGTCGGGATGCTCGTATCTCAAGGTATTACTGTACTTATATTAAGAATACCTGTGATATAGGTTCTGATAGTTTGTTTTTTTGTTTTTGTTTTTGATAAATTGTTTTTTTTTTTGTTTTTTTTTTTGTTTATTTAATTCAAAGATATTTTTCAAAATTGTTTTGTAAATGAATCTTTCTTTATTAGTTAGGATCTTATATTTTTTCCTAACATTATTTTTTTCCAATAAGCATTTTTTATTAAAATTGATATAAACATTATTTCGAATTTTTAATATTAATTTATTAATATTTTGCAATTGTTGTTTATTTACAAAACTCCAACTTTTCTATGCCTTAGTCAAGCAGCGAATCAATTAATGATTTGAAAATAATCAGTTTCTGTTTAAAGGAGAATAAATGTTTTATTTGAAAAAACAGATATGTGTAGGTGTGTAATTTTTTAATAACAAAATTATAATGAACTTCCCAAGTAAATTTGTCATCCAAATAAAGACCTAGATATTTTTTAATTACGAACTCAATTTTGTTGCAATTGTTATTGTTGTTATCCATCGCGTTGAGATGCAACTTGCTGCAGTTATAGCTACGAAGTAAAAAATAATAATCTTTATTTATGATTTTATTTTTGATTAATATAACTTTTTGTTTTATTACAATTAATTTTCATTTTGTTATTTATTGCACACTTAGTTACGTTACTTAAGTCGTTTTGGAAGAAATTGCAAGCCAGTAATTGATTTTTATCAGTGGAGATAAGAAGAACATCGTCAGCACAAATATAAATATTTGAAAATTTAATACAATTACTGTTGAGTTGATATATAGATTAAAAAATATAGGTCCTAAGTTGGATCCCTGAGGAACACCAGATTTGGAATGTAAATAGCTTTTTTTATTTTGGAGAAGTATTATATATCCTTACCAAAAATATTTTCGTCTCAATACAATACGGTAATTAATAAAAATTTTTGAGATCTTCCGGAGTCGCAGTAAATGCATTAGAGAATTATTAGATGTCAAGCAACTAGAGAACTTCGCTATCAGATATAAGTTAGGAGATATTTAAGTTGGAGAGCGTTAAGGTTTAGTATGTATTGATTGTGGGTGTTTGTATGTGGAGGGCGGGGAATTCTCACACAACTACAAATGATATGATTTAGAATGTTTTATGAAGGTGAAAAAATATATCTAAGAGGAGCTTAGTGGTATTGCATCTTAAAAAGGGTTTTTTTTTTCAATTAATTTCAATTACAGCAGCATTACAGAATCTTAAGTTACTTAAGATTACAGAATCTTAAGTTACTTAAGATTCTATAATTCTCTAAGTCCGTCATAATCACCTATTGGGTGAAACATCTTAAAGGATGTTTTACTTTCAATGTAAAAACTAGTTAAAACTGTTTACTGTTTTTCTTTGTATCATTGCATATCAATTTACGAGTAGCAATAAAAAGCAAAAAAAAAGTGTTATTGAAGCATTTTACTGGTATATATTCAAAGAAGTTTTTCTACCCTACTTAAAGTTTTCAGAAGTAAGTTTTTCAAGTAAAAATTCAAAGTTGACTTTATAATTTTTATCATTATCATTTATGATAATGCAAAATAATTTGTTGTCAATCGAAGTATTGCTGTTGTCTAAAATATACATAGACAAATTGTCCTTTTTAGTGATCACAGATGGTGAGGCTCTTGTGATCATTAGACGAACAGGATGAAGTTAAAAAAATTGTTCACGCTCTTCGGTCTTCCAGATAAGAAATCCGTACCAATTTTTCAGAGGGTTGATGAAAATCTTGAAATATCCAAGGGGAAAAAAAAAATACCAGATTTTCACCGGAGATTGAACCGGATCTCTTAGGCCGTTCATAAGCGCCTCAGAGGTACTGGATCCACTTATGTCTCCCCAGCATTTTTCGTTAATTCAACAAGTAAATGTAGAGATTTCTTTTCACAGACGATTTAGTGTGTTTTTTTTTTTTTTTAATGAAGTAATGTTTACAATGAATATGTTTACTTTTAAAGATATGTTACTATTCGGGATTGTAGCAGTTGACTATGACTTATTCTCATGAATACATACTTTCCAGCTTCAATAAAAAGTGCACCTGATCAGATTCATACATGTTCTCAGATTACTTAAATTATTATATTTTTATTGCAATTTTTTATTATTATTTATTTTTCATTTACTCAATCACACATTCTAAGCAATAAAATTAAGATTATTATATAAAATATAGCAATTGAAAAATATTTTTATAATAAAATACTAATTTGCATTGACATTATGAAAGTTGGAAAGCTAAGATGAAACTTCAATAAAACTCAATTAATAATAAACAGTGAAGTTTGAACTTGAAATATTATAAACTCCGATCTCTAAATTTGATTTAATATTTTTTAATTGATGTTTTTATATTTTTCCTAGAAAATGGGACCCATCAGATCACTCAGTCTGTATGTGTGTTTGTAGCACTCTAACCTCCTTCATAACTTTCAAACTGACGGATATATCTTCTTAAAATTTAGTATGGGTATTTAAGGACTATAGGTGATCTAACAATTATATTTGAAAACTTTAGAATTGGATCCTTGTTCGAGAAATTAGCACGAGAAATAAGAAGACCAATGTTTCCATAGCATTAAAAGTAAGCAATAAAAAGTAAATAATGAATTTCTATATATGTAAATACAGTGAAACTTGGATAATTCGAACTTGTTTAATTCGAAATTCTGGATAATTCGAATTTTTTGCTCGGTCCCTAGAATTATGTATTAAAATAATGTTAAGTAATCGTGGATAATTCGAATTTTATTTTGGATAATTTGAATTTTTCGTACGATTGTCCTTAAAATATTACGGTAAAAATTGTTCCTGAGACTCTTCTCAGCTAAGATACATTATTTATTTTAACGGTCTTTCTAAGGAAAACAAAAGCGAGGGTTGGAATGTCACTATGTGGGGATTTTCGACGATTTTTCTGTCCACCCTCTGTTGTTACTCTCCCCCCTCCCACACCCCTTCGGTTTTAGTCACGTGCGCTTCCTGTGAATGATTTTAATGCGGTTATATATATTTTTAGTTTTTGTGCTTGTGCTTTAAGTATTGTTTATATGCTCTTACTATGCCATTGTCAAAAGCTAAAGCTCCTTATAAGTCATTAACATTAGCTGAAAAGGTAGCGGTGATTAAGTATGTGGAAAAAGGCCTTAAAAAGAAATCGGAAATTACCAAGGAATTTGGAATTCCATCCAACACGTTATCGACATATTTGAAGAACAAACATAAAATCTTGAGCAGCAAAAATGGCAATGAAAAAAATAGAAAAAGAACGAGAGGACCTGGCAACCCAGAGATTGGAATCATATGCTAGGACACAAAGATTGAATTCAATGAAGTAATTAAAAGAAGAGCAGAGGACCGCAATAAATGGAGATCTCTTGTTCACACCCTCACATGAGGACGACACCAGATAGATAGATAGATAGATAGATAGAATAATTAAGCTAGCAAAAAATGTTTGATTTAATGAAAAAAAGTGTAGCAGTACTTTTAGATAAAGTTTATGTGTTAAATTTTTGATCGTGGAGTTAATCTTTTTTATTTATCTCTTCTGTTTGAGAGAATATATATAACTCGAATTTTTGGATAATTCGAACTTTTTCTCTGGTCCCTTCAGCTTCGAATTATCCAAGTTTCACTATATTTCATTGAATTATACAATCAACATTAATCCGTTAAGGTAATTCATTAATTAGTGCCTTTTTGATAATCCGTTTTCGAGAACTTACATAACACAACAATTTTTTTTTCAAAAAATAGAACATTTATAGTATTTTTATTTAGCAGATACTGTAATTTGAAAATAAATGTGGACTGTTTGTTTTCAAGCCGAAAACAAAGAGAAGAACTTAAGAAACAATATTTTAAGGACAGTAGACTTAAAATTCTATAAAACTCTAACTTCAAATTAGAAAACAAAAGCAGTAAAAACTCCTGTGAAGCCCTCAAAAATTTAGTAATAGGTTTTGTGTAGTTTTTATTGCACCCCTTTATAATACATACATAAAAGTAATAATAAAACTTTAAAAAAAAATGTTTATCCAAAGTACAGATAACTTTATATTAGGCTTCGTTAGAAATTGTGAACTTCTATTCATTTTAAGTAGGGGAAAGTCGGGTAAGATGACGAACTCGATATTTCTCCGACGCATTCATAGATAGGAGCACCTGTCAAGCACTTTCTGAGACTCAGATGATTAGTAACGAAGTTCACTGCAAGGGATTTCGGGCTAGATTGTTTTGCGAGCAGTAGCGACTAAGATGTGTTTGTTTCCCGTGCGTTTGTAATTTTTGGACTTCACAGCGCAGCGTAAGGAATTACTCGACTACGTTAAGTTGTTTTTGCTCTTTCATAAAATATTCTCAAAATACAACTCATAATGTAAAGAACCATGTGTGGTGTAGGTTGTTCACGATAAGCTACGGTAATGATAAATAAGTTCTAAACCAAATTGGCGGCTTGGGGTAAGATGACGAATGGCAGGGCGGGTAAGATGACGAGAAGTTTGCTTAGTTTGTCATCTTACCTAACATGTTTTTGATTACCATTTATGAATAGCTTTTGTCCTATTTTAAAAATTGGTTTTAAAAATGAATTTTAGTTGCAGTTATTTTATTCTTTTATTTTAAATCCTCATGTATGACTGTTTATCTATGAATGTTTTAGGTATTATAAACATACTGCGAAATTAGACAAGGAAAAGTGACAGGGGAAAGTGGGATAAGGCGACAATGAATGCAGCTATTGCTGAAGTAAAAGATAAAACCTCAAGTGTAAATGCTGCAGCAAAGAAACATAACGTACCAGAGCCAACAATAATGTTCTTCTAAATTTTTGTTGTACATAATTCTTCAAAGTTTTGTTTCATTACGAGCAATCTGTTATTGTATTTTAGGTGTTTCATCTTTGACGTTTTTACTTCATGCCATACCTTAGTAAGTGAAGTAGTTTCTCTGCATTTTTAAAATAAAATGTTTCGACCTTAATGTATTACTTTTATCTGTTCGTCATCTTACCCACCCCCCTTCGTCATCTTACCCCTTAGGTAAGGTAAGATGACGAAAATTACTCTTGGTGAAATATTTTTCCTAATTCGAGAGGGTAAAATAGCGTTTTATATTTTTTTAATGAACATAAAGGTTACAAGAAGTGTCCTTTCAAATTATCAGGTTTTTAAACCACTTACTAAGCCGAGGAACAATCTCTGAACTTACAGTTCAGTAAATTAAGAAACAGAAACTTTTAATTTCCTTGTTTTTTGTAACTTAAGGAATTTCTAACTTCTTTAGTTCCCATTTATTTTATAGATTGGACGCAGTGTGATTTGAGACATTCAAAGAGCCACCTTACAATGATTAAGTATGAGCATAACTCAGAAACTCTTTTAACTAGAAAGATGAAAATTTAATGGTAGTTTAGTTATCCAATGCGAGTTCCATTTTTAATTTGAGCATAAATGAAACATAAAACACCCTGAGATGAAGAACATTCATGTAGAACATTCCACAACAGAACATCAAAAGGAATTTTCTTTTTTTTATTTTTTATGAAAATAATTATCACACATTTTCAAAATAATAAAATGAATTTCCAAACGTAGACTAAAGCGTAGAACGTTCAGCTATTTACTCAGTAATTTTGTTAACAGTATTTAGCCCAAAGCCAGGAAGGACGGTTGTAAATATCGATTTTGCACTGTAAAACTCCTGCATGTCGTAAATGTCCGCAATGTACTTGTATAGTATCTCCCAGTTTATAAACTTTCTTGCGAGTATCAGGTAGCACAGCAAAATCTCCAATGGGACAGATATCTATAAAAAAAATAAAAATCAAGATAAAAAAAAAAAACTGTTTAGAATAAAATTTTGAGTTGCAAATTACGGAAATAACAACAAATATAAAATGGTATTGTTTTTTCTTAAAACAATGTTAAGACCTAAACCTTTTACAAAAAAGGATATTACTTCAAGAACAAATGGATTTATTAATTCCAGACTCAAACTGAAATCTAAAGCTGAATAATTATAATTTAGGAGATTTTTAATGTAACTGCCAAAAAGACTCGGTTTTTAAGAATCGGGTTGTTTCTGAAGTATTAAGATCTACAGTATATTGCCTTAGCAACTAGATAACTTGATGGTGTCAGCATCAGAAAGCTTATTATCTTTGCATAGAATTACATTCATGCTTATTTATTTATTTCGAAACAATTTTATACTTTTTAAGTAATCATAAAAATAATTCGTAAATTTATTGCAAAGATTTTATATTAAAAGAGAATTATACAAGATAATTCTCTTTTACAAGATAAAAACAAGATTTATACAAGATAGTTATTAGGACAAACTTTCTTACTCTATTTATTATTTATTTACTCTAATTTATTAGGACAAACAAACTTTGTTACTTTCTCTGCTGTAACAAATTTTGAATTTATTATTTGATAAAATTTAAATTCAAAGTTTATTAAAAGATAATTTTTGTTAATCCAAAGCTTAACAAAGATAGATGTCAGAGGAGGTACAGACTCAGCTGCTTCTGAAGAGACCCAAACTGTTTATTTCTTTTCTGTAAAAACATCTAGAAACGTCTTTTGGTTTGTCTATGGAGCCTTGCAGTTATCACCTTTACTTAAGATTTAGGGAATTTTTGGTTAACTTAATAACAATTTCAGTGAACGTAAAATAAGGTGAATATCTTTTACTTATAAAGGAATGAAAAGGAATAAAAACGCACTACAAATCAATTCACTGAGCT
>JAFIDM010029044.1:88362-100822 GCA_023159025.1 Thereuonema tuberculata | reverse complement strand
TTACTTTGTTACCTTTTCTTATTGTAATTCATTTATGAAGCATTTTACTGTAATATATGACACGTAAAAATAAGAGAATAGATACAGCCTATGTATACTTACAAGTAATCTGAAAAGTCAGGCGATTTTCAGAAAAGTGAAGATGTGGATTAGAACATCTTACTTCAAATTCTGTTCTTTGATCGATGTAGAAATTTATATAAGGATATTTGTTGACTAAAACAGCTGCAAAAAATAAAAAAATCTTATTATAATGATTTTTTTTTCGGAAATTGGATGATTGATCTTAAAACTTTGGAAAATATATAAGACCACACTTTTAAAATTTACTTCGTCATATTATCTTTTTCATTTAATAGTTTTTATTAATAGTTTAATCGTTTAGTTATCTGTAGTATTAACTTTTTGAATTAAATTCCAAACGTTAATACATATTTTTTCTTCTATATAATCAGTAAATTAATTTAACAGTACTTTACTACGTTATTTATTAATATATTAGTAGTAAAAATAAAATTAAAAATAAAATAATAAAATTTTGATGCCTTAAGTTGAAATAGCACACCTTCAATTTAAATCATGGTTATTATTTAAGTTAATTATTATTGTTAATGATAATTTTTATTATTAAATCAATAATAAAAATTAATTAATTAATAATACAAATTAGCATATTAGCATAAAAATATTAATAAAATATCAAATTAAATATTTTATTAACAATTTAATTTATAATATCCCAGTGAAATTAAAAGTTTTATTAATTAGCGTCATTTCTATCTTTATTTTATCTGTTGTGATATTAAATTATTCCCTAAAATAATTTAATTAGTTTGCGTTAAAATTATTATGAGAAGCTTGAAAAGAAATTTATTTTATTTTATTTTTTTTCTTGTGGAAGATTCAAATATAAAATTTGAATATTTAAATTAGTATTAAAACGTAACGAGAGGTTACGAGATAAAAAAAGCGCCTCACTGCCTCGTTCTGGAAATATGACGAAAAGGTTGAGTTCAGTATGAGACAAAAGGTTCAGTGGAAGTAAGAGTCAGATCAAAAAGGTTAAACTAAAGTTCAGTGAAAGTAAGACAAAAGTATGAATCAGAGATAATGTGAGATGAAGAGTCGACTAAGCCAGAACAGACGACGCTCCAACTCGTAATGAGGGAACCTAGAATTATGAGCGGTAGCCGAAGCTTACAGACTAAATCTTGACACTGAACCAATCACCTAAAGAAGAGCTGAATCCCTGAAGTCCCAAAAGATTAGAGTGCGTATCCTAAAGAGCGACTCCGAGAATTACTTATTTACGAAAACTAGAACCTATTGTCCTCAAAATGAAAGTTGGCCGGCGGAAGTTTGAACTGCGCAGCCCTTCCGGTAGCTGATCAATTACGTTTTCCTGTCATAATGGACGATCGCGTCTGTTTTCACTGAGAAAGACATGTTGATAACGCCAAATTAAAACTTCTCTCGACTATTTAGCGTTATTTCAATACCAGTTGCTAACATTAAGTATTTATATAAATAAATAAATATATATTATTTATAAATACAATGCTCTTTTGCAAAGTAACAAGCGATTAGCACAATGGCGGCGTCCTGTCATAAAATCAGACGGAACTGCCTGACCAGACGAATCGATGATACATGCGCAGATCTCACAAAAACAGGGCGGCCATCTCTCATTTGGAGGACAGTAACTGGGCAATAAGTTTTATTGGATTTTAAGCTCGATCAATGGCAATAAGAAGATTGAGTTATCAAGAGGTTGAACTCAGAATCGTTGGAAATAGATTGGAAAGGAATTCAAATTATTGGAAAAATAAATCCCAGATAAATATTTTTCACACGAAGTGAAAAGTCTTAATCGACTACCTGAATAATAGCGCCGTTAGTTGTGAGTGTTTCCTGAGCGAGCAGACGCCAAGGCCCAGTGCATTGTGGGGAGAAGAAGTCAAGTGACAGCTCAACACGCGCCATATTCAAAAGCGAGACGTGATTAAGCGTTGCTACGGACATATGAATACTGGAGGAAGAATTCCAGCCGATCCGAATCAACTGGGATAGAAATATCAAGGTGAAAAGCCGGAAGAATTCAGCTAACTGTAAGTAATTAATTCTTATTCCATTTTGGAGGGAATACTGTGCGAGAAGACGCAAACGAGAATTATTACCGTAGTGAGACAGTTAGGAAAACCTGATTCAACGGAAGCAAGCTTTATTAATGAGGATAAAGTAACTGATTATTCACACTTGTTTATTGTTAAAGCCATTAATAATAATTAGCGGAAGTGAACTTTATTAAAGAGGATAAAGTTAATTACTTATTCACACAGGTGAAAATAGTAAATGCCATTAGCTTCAATGAGCGGATATATTCACACAAGTGAAAGAGAATAGCCATTGCATTTATAAATTATAATTCACACAGGTGAATATAGGAAAAGTCATTGGAAAATTATTTCAATTAGTAATAGTAAGAAGTGAATTCTCGCGTTTACTGAAACGGAGTAATTAAATACCAAGAAGAGATTTAATTATAACGAGAGTTTCAACATTTGATTATTAGTATTAAAAGGAAGTGTGCTTAATTTAAGATTAAAATAATAGAAAAAGTAATTGAGGAATTAATTTTACCGGAAGTCAGAGTTTGTGAGTCCTGTTATTTTTTATAAGAAATATCAAGAAGATATTGGAACTCTTATTCTGTTATAGAATTATTAATTATTGTTTCGATTAAGAGAAACAGTGAACTGAACTTTTAAGAAGACAGCTAAAGTTGAATTTAGGCTGGAAAAGTTTTATACATAAGTCTTAACAAATTTTAATGTCACATCAAATAAATCTTTTTAAGATTTTAATTTGCCTGCCGCTATTTCTCTTGTTTTATTTGCTGTACCAGTATGCGTTCTGCACAAATACCGCAGCATTATCATTTTTACCTAAGTGGAAATTTTGATTAATGACAGGTTTTCTTTCACTTCCCTGCAGTGCTTAAGTTTGCATGATGAGGTTCTCTTCAGTCTTCCCTCGAATTTCAGCTCTATTCTGATTAATTGTCACCATGTATTTAGTTAGCTTATTAAACATAAACTAAACATCACCACTCTTTGGCGGCTGTGTATTAACATTTTCATTAAAAACTATCTCAGATAAAGAGTTATAACATTGTAAAATACAAATTTTATTTCAAGCATGTTCGTCCATCATCAAAAATAATTAAAATAACTGACTAGTTATTTATAATAACAAAAAGTGAGACCAAATTTTTACAAGTGACATCCTAGAGCAGCTCTTCACACTCGTTGGCGATCATCAGCCAGGAGAAGTCACAGTAAATAATGTCTCCGTACTGAGGCTAGTATGAACAATACATCGGAAGCGCAGTGGTGCCTTAAAGGAAAAAATACACAATGAAAAACCCACCAATGAAAAATTGGTGAGAAAATTCTTCTCCTTGGTGATGATCGCCAACGAGCGTGAAACAGCTGTTCCAGGATGTGACTTGTAAATAATATGGTCTGACCCATTGTTATTATCAATAATTCAAATGTGCAGTTTAAATATTTATGCTTTAAAAAAATTCATTCAGGCCTACGCACTGCTGGCACATGAATTTTCTCACCAACTTTTCATTGGTGAATTTTTCATTGTGCAATTTTTTCCTATTCGCTTCCAAGGTATTGAATAGTTATTTATGCAATAAAACTGAAACGTGGAAGATTCACATTATTAAAAGGAATGTGAAGGCCAGTAATACATTACCAAAAAGATAAAATACATTGGAAAACCGTAAAAGATCTATCTTTAATGATAAAAGACACAAAATGAGTTTCCTACTGAACTTTTAATAAATTGGGTCCTTTGTCAAGTAGCTTAGAAATAAAAATTAATGATCTGCTTAACGATTAGTTACCACTTTAAAAAAATTCTAATCTATAAATGCTGAAAGTTTGTATTTAACTGTAGACTTATCTTTTTTTTAAATTATATTTTTGTATCACACTTTACCAATTATACCTTTGCGGTAAAACCAAAATAGTAAGTGGATTGTAAAATGATGATCACTTTTGTTTTGAACTAAATGGCTTCGTTAATATGAAATGTGCCGTTCCGGCGTGGTCTTGTGCGCAAGGCGGCGGCCTCGCATGAGGCAGATACGTCGGAACCTGGGTTCAAATCCTGGCATGGGCATGGATGTTTGTTTAAAAATTTCTTCTCTTGTGTTTATCTGCTTCTTCGTCTATCTCTTCTGGTCTGAATATTCCTTAATGATTTCCTGAGGAAGGCAACGGGAAACCACCTCAGTATCTTTCCCTTGAAATTCTATGGATTCTTCTAGGGGTTCGCCATGTTGGTATCACTAGAGATCCACAGAACACGGGCCTTTGGAGATGAAGATCACCCTTCGGTGCGAACCGTACGCAACCCAAAAATATGTAAGTTTTAATAGGAGCGAAGAACTACTAATACAATGCAATATGTTCGTAATGCTTCTATAATTTTTTTACTTTTTTTAATTTAATAAAATAAAAAAATGATTATTTCCCTAAGTAATTTTCACCGAAA
Organism: Thereuonema tuberculata; assembly: GCA_023159025.1. Taxonomy (NCBI): domain Eukaryota; kingdom Metazoa; phylum Arthropoda; class Chilopoda; order Scutigeromorpha; family Scutigeridae; genus Thereuonema; species Thereuonema tuberculata. The sequence goes on along the minus strand of JAFIDM010029044.1, from coordinate 96,250 downwards.
AAACATTAAGTCCATATATGTAATATCTGCACCTACAGTCTAACAGATGGATGTTGAGAATTACGGAAAACACGAGACCTGGCTATTAGCCTCTTCAGCAGGTCTCAAGGAATTTAGTATTTTGAATGTCTGTCACTAGGAAAATGCTACCTAATGAATTTATTGTTTGTTTATTGACTGTTTTTAATTTATGAAAACCACTTATTAAAATATAGTAAAAGTCTCATGCATTTCCCCGTATTATAATTCATTTAAATATTTCAATTTACTTCGCCATTTTGTGAGAAGACATGGATAGAGGCTATTCTCGCGTAAATTACGTGAAATCACGAAAATACGAGATCGTCAAAATCCGTCTGTTGAACTATAGATAACTTAATCATCTTGATTTTTTTTGCTTATATGCATTAAGAGGTTACATTGAACTAAATTGGAATGAAACGGCGGAAGTTCTCTTATTAATAAACTATACTACTTTAAGAATGTTTTAAATAGGTAGATCTTTGGTTTCCCGAGTTCTTGTCAAATTCACATCTGCGTTGATACAATAAATATTCACAGTATATTATTAAGATATATAAAAGTAAAACATGCCAATTAGAATAAATGGTTTCTCGATTTCAAACGAATCCCTTCCTTTCAATGTAATTAATAATAATAGTATTTTGTACTAATATTAATGTCATCATAATGACCAGATGCCGTTCAAGCACACCCTGATGTAGGCCAGGCTGATATGTATGAATCCTGGATCCGAATCCCCGTACTGGCATGAAAATTTACTTCTTTTCCTGTGTTTGTCTATCGCTTCTTCTCTTTCCCTTCTGGTATGAAGCCATTCCATAATGATTTCCTGAGGAAAGCAAATTTTCCGTCTATATTTCATCTTTGCGAAAGACTTCTTGAGGACATTCTTGGAGGAGAAGAAATTGTATTATCCCTCCTATAAATTCGTAAACATATTACGGATTAATACCAAAACCATTAGAAATAAAAAAGTTACTGTGATCGAATAGAGGATATCTAATGATTGGTTTCAAAATAAATGAAAAGTATTGTATTAGATGATATCTAATGAATCATTATTTGTGTTTTATTGTTATTTTTCCAAATGTATTCATGACGAATTTACAGGAGGGAAAATAGAATTTCTTCTTCTCCATTAATGTCCTGAAGAAGTCTTTCGCAAAGAAAGATGAAATATAGACGGAAAATAAAGGAGTGTCTAATTTTTACAGAAGATTGTGGGGTGTATATATTTAATATTTCGGTTGGTATTAAAAAAAAACCCAAAGATATGATTTTAGCAGATTATAGGATCAGAATAGATCTAAGCAAAACAATAAAAAAAAGCTAACTAAAATATCTGCGCTCTCAGCAATGTGATCATTTCAATAATGTCAAAGTAAATGTGTTATAACAAATTTTTACATAGCTTTTGAAATGTACAATAAATTTTTAAAAAATAAATCAATGTGGATAAATTTCTTAACAAATAATTACAACTGAAAATTAACTGTGATTAATTAACTGCAAAAGGATTAAAATTAAAGAATGAGTACATCAGGCCAAGAGGTTCAGGAAGATAAAACTTTACGTTTCATGATCAACGTGGCTATTTTGGGTCGGATGTTGGTAGACATGTGTTAAACCCTGCCTTTTAACCTCGGGGAAACAAATTTTACATGCATTATTAATTAACAAGCATTAAAACTATTTATTTGAACACAAAATGAAATCGAAATTTCGAACCAGGCCTTCAATCTTCATATCTCTGAAGAATTAATCTGTTTGCACTTCACCAACAGAATCTTGAAAGTGATTTGCCATGTAAACATTTGAACATCTATTCAAACCTCTGCACAATGGTTCAAAATGCGAATCTAGCGCGACAAAATTCGTACTTTTAAACTACTTATTTTTGATGCAAAAACTAAGAAAATGGTTAAATTAGTGAAATTTACACAAAATTATTATAAGATATATGATAATTAAGTTATTTTTTGCTATTTATTAAGAATCTAATAAATTAAAATTTATAAAAAAATTTATAATTTACTAAACATCACTGAAAAGCTTTTAAATTATTAAAGTTGAAATTAATAAAACTTTTATTCCTAGTCACTATCAGCATCGCTGTCATTGTCTTCGTCATCAATCATTAAGCTCTGCCTCTATCTTCTCGTCTTCTTTTGGTTCTTGTTCATTGAGAAGCTTTCAAATTTCCAAAGATAGACTTATTTTATTTTTCTGAGGCAAAGAACAAAATCGTGTGATGAAAGGATCTGAGGTGAACAGGAGCAAATTTGTAACTTCCTCCATCGTTTCGATTCATGAACATTTTCTAGCATGGCTTTCACGAACTTTTCTTAGACGTTTGTTTCTTGTCTCTTTGGCTTTTTCTGAAAGCATTTCATTTGTTACCAGTGCATATTCAATAACTCATGGACCACGAATAAAGAATATTATACACAGTGACAGGCATGTAAAGCCAGGAATGTAACTTGAGGTAGAGTTTTTTTTTGTCTATTGTGCAGACATTTCAAAGTTTTTGGCATTATGGGATAGTCACAAGACATTAAGGAAAATATAAAAATTTAAGTAATTTTGTTTTTAATTGTACAACTTTATACCAACGACAGACAACTCTGAATATTTACACAAACATTACGTCAAAAGGTTCTACATATCTTCAAGTAAAGTTTATCGTTTGAATCAAAGTCTCCTTTTTGCTTCCACTGAGTCAAAAGTTCTTGTTCCCCTCGCAGTGTCATAAACCTTCTGGTGCTAAACGGAATGGAAGAGAAGACGACATCCTACTTTACAGATATGTAACTTGGACATATCTTAATATTCACTATTTAAAGTCTGAATCATGACGAAGATATATGTTTACAATATTGTTACAGTCAAAACATTCTTTTTTTCGGAAGTGACAAAAATGGCTTTTGTCCTGCTAAATCAGTGATTTGAACCACTGCGCTCTAGGGGCTTTTGGGTTTTTATTTACTTAAATATCTGCCTGAATAAAGGATTTGTCTTAAATTGTTCGCGAGTTTCACTCCTAATTCGGCTTGAAGGCGTTCCTAGTAGAACAAATAGCAACTTGAAAGATAATTGTAATTTAAAACATATTTAAAAACTTACCAGATCTATGTACATTTCCTTTAACTACTTCAATTTTTGAAAAAATATACTGTCCTGTATGGTAATTCAGCTTTCTCCAAAAACAATAAACAGCGAAAGGTGTTGAGGAAGGTGAAAGAATTACGGTTCCATCTTCATCCACTTCATAATCATTTCTTGAAAAAGGCATTGGAGGCTCTCCATTCTCTTCAATCAAAATAAAAAAAAAAAAAACATTAGATAAAGAAATGAAATTAATATGAAGGATTTTTCATATAAAAAGGGATTTGTAAACTGCAGTGAAAAATTAATAGCATTAGATATGGCATTAAAATATATTATCAGGATTAGATTGGCGAATTATCACGCCTTTCGCGAAAAGAAGAACTATCTTAGTGCGTTCAACATATCATAGGAACAATTTGTTGCGAAAGACTTCAAAATTTTATTTCTTCAAATTAGAAAAAGACATTTCCTTCGTAATACTATTCAGCACAATTTATCAATATAGAAAACATGGTGTTCTACGAATACAGATAGAGAAAATAGTGTTCAGAGTTTAAAACTCCTCAAAAAAGTCTTTTTTTTGTTTTGAAGAAAATGTGCATTTCATAATGAATAAAAATGGCAAATGTGGCTGCTTACAGTCAAATCTCTATTATCTGCTTCTCCATTACTCTCCGGTACTTTTACAGTAGTCAAGTAAATTTATGTCGATCCTACGACTTGAATAATCGTGTTTCTACTGTTTGTCTACTGTTCATTTAGATTAAACTCTAGATTACTACATTTTTTAATGAAACTATTTATACTTATTAAAACATAAATCTATTAAAGAGTTGTTTGAGTTTTAGAAATATAAATCTATTTTTCATTATTTTTAGCACTAAAATAATAGCAGTTCTGGAAAAATTATCTTTAAAAAAAGTAACTAAGTCACTGTTATACTTAAAAAAGTCAGTATATACAGTGCAACTTGGATAAATCGAACGTCTCTAATTCAAAATCGTCGTTAATTCGAAGATTTCTCTTAGTCCCTGAACTTCTCATTAAATCAACGTAAAAAAATCGTGGATAATTCGAAGTTTCTTAATTCGAAGTTTTTTTATAAAAACTTTCGAACCATTACGACTTTTCAGTCTTTCATGGACAAAAGAACAGAAAAATTCTTTTGTTTATTCACAATTGCACTGCGCATAACTCTATTCCACATATGGACAATATAAAGGTTATTTTTTTCCCACCGAACATGACTTCAGTGTGCAACCGATGGACCAGGGTATCATAAAAAATCTCAAGCATTTTTACAGATGCCTTTTCGTTCGAAACCTTTTGGCAGATTCTACAAAACAATCAGATATTGCACAGTTTTTTAAAAAAACTATAATTTTCTGTATTGAATGTAATATGTACTGTAGCTTACGTAATGTAAATCTTAAACGTAATGAGTGTTTAAGTCATTCATACCATGATCTTTCTGAATAAATATTTACTTATTCACAGAATGATCTTTTCAAGCATTCAGTGGACCTGAAATTAAAGTTACAAGATGTAACTTTTTTAATTCGAAGTTTTGGACAATTCGAATTTTTTTAGTGGTCCCTTCAATTTCGAATTATCTAAGTTGCACTGTAGTTACTTTTCGTTTTCAATCTAACCAAAAAAAAAATACAATTATGAATCAAATTAAACTGATTAACGGAATTTCTTCAGGATGTAGGCAGGCTCCTTTACGGATGTAACATACAATACTCTACTCTCCATTTCTTGTAAAGATTGAAGTGACGAAATGTTGAGTAATATATATACTTAAGGGTCTAATGTAATAATAATGTAATAATATTTTTTTATTTAATTTTATTTAATATTTTTTTGTTTATTTTTTTTCCATTGTATTTGATAAGTTTTGTTTTAGTTTTTGATTTGCTTTAGCTTTATTAATAACTGTTCGGTGTGAGAACTTCACATCCAATTGATGAGGCCGTATCAATCATACTATCAGAAGAATCACAAAACGATCACATAAAAATCAGAAGAATTAATGACTACTGGCTGTTCTTCACCATCTATCAAGCAGTCCAGATTCCAAAATTCCTCTTTCACGAAATTGCCGAATTGCATGCAAATATTTATGTGGCCAAGTGATTATATCTTCAGTCACATAATTGTGAATTTTTGCCGATGCTGATAACTAAATTCATACAATTTTAATGGAGGGTTGATCCACGTTTATTCAGTAGATTTTGATCACGTCGTAGACTTAGCAGAACCGTTTTCTTCACCACCGGTTGTGTTCAATAGGTTGCCCATGCATTCTGGCAATAGCTCTGCATTGCAGCTTCCATTGAAGAAGGCTGCATTGGAGGTAGACGAGGGAGATCTTGTTCTACTCCTCTTTGCAAGCTTTCCAAAGCCCTTCCACTGTTTTCGGTCGTAGAATACTTGCTGTGCCAATGATGGCGGTTTTTTTGTAGCTCTGCTGATGTTATTGCTGTTGTTCCCAGTCTGTTGTAATAGTCCGTAAATTTGGCAGAGATTGTGCCGAGTGCGCCGATTACTATGGGCAGCACTGTTGTGTTTTTGTGCCAAAGTCGGGAAGTTTCTAGCGCCAGAGCCCTGTATTTCTCATGTATATAGATATATATATATGTAATATTATAATAAATTGCAATATTAATAAGATTTGCAGAATAAAATCCAATATTTTTTCGACGACTTACAGATCTCTTGCCGTTCTGTTAATTTAAGTATGATTGAAATACAGCTTCAGTTAGCTCTGAATCAGTTGCAGACGTGGACTGTTTCTAATGGTTTTACGTTCTCACAATCAAAGACTGTATATGACTCGACATCGAGGATTTTTCCTAAACCCAACTTGACTCTTGGTGGCTCAAACTTCCATGTCTTTCTCAGCATAAATTTTTATGCCTCATTTTTGATAGTAAATTCAATTTTAAGGATCACATACTTAATCTACGGAAACTGTGTATTTTAAAATTAAATTGTATCAAAATGCTTTCGCATTCCACATGGGGTGGTGATCGATTGACCTTGTTACGTATTTACCGAACCCTTATTCGGTCCATAATCTTATTCTGGATTACAGCTGTATTGGGTATAGCTCTGCACAGCCATCTGTACTTCGGACACTTGATCCTGTTCATCAACCGACCCTTCGTTTCTGCCTCGGTGATTTCCGTACTTCATCCATTCCTAAGCCTGTACGCAGAGGCTCTGGAACTGTAATTTCGTAGACAAGCTTTATCTCTCCAATATTTCGCAAGTAGTTCTTCACTTCCACATAACTCTGCTCATCAACGTGTCTGTCGTCCCCGTCAACGATGACTATTCACCAATCGTCCTTCCATTATCCTACATTTGGACATCGGGTGACGACTTTGCTAACTACACTACAGCTCACCATTGCCACTCTACCTACTTTGACATGAGCACATTGGAAATATTACCTATCAAACTGTTATTAAAATAACTACTCACAACTTCAAACTTGAACCAATATTTCGTCTTTATGATCTTAAGACTTTTTCAAGGTTTTACACGAAGTAACCAAAATGAAAATAAATAACATAAAATGAAAGAGAAGAGAGCCTTTTGAACCCTTTTTTGAACCTTCTGTTTATTTATTGCCTTTTTGCCTACGAGTTGTAGGAAAAGGATTAGGGTTAGCGTCTAGCGACGTACCCTTTTATTTTCTTGCCTTTTCTTATTTGGGAGGTCACTGTCCGATTGACGGGGGCCTTCACCAAAGGGATCTCTCCTTTCTGATTCCTTTATCGGGGAGGGCGAGGTTTGGGCTGATGAGTGCGCAGAAGCACGAAACAGCTGTTCCCAATTCCCTCCCCATAAAATGAATCAGAAAGGCGATTTCCTTTTGTTTTCTTTATTCTTGTGCTGCTCTTTTCTTCGTTTTTAAAAATTTTTATCTTTCTTGGCGCAGCTTAGCCACAGATGCTTTTGCGCCATTAAAATCTACCGAGCAACCAACAAACTTTACTTAGACTTTCTGTCTTATATTGAGAGTCTGTTCGTAAAAGAAATCAAAGAACTGAAGAAAATTTGTAGGAATTGCTTACACTGTAACCAGACTTACAACGTGTGAAAAAAAAACCCGTTGTCCTCTCCCACATCGAATTCCATGTGCTATATTCCGAGAGTGGTATAATGTAAAGACAATAACGAATTTTCTTTACTCCATTAGTAATAAAAGTTCCATTATTAAAAAGTAGAACAGCTACTGAATGTAGTCAGTAAAGCGTAACTTTTACTGGTAATGACGTACGACTAACTCTTACTTTCCATTCCTAAGTAATTCTTAACGATTGATTACCTGATTCTGGATGAAGTTGTTCATATGTTGGAATAACACTTGACATGTGACCTTATTTTCCCCTAACTCTTACTTCCCATCCGTAAGTAATTCTTTACTTAACGATTGATTACCTGATTCAGCTTGGAGAAGTTCACATGTTGGAGTAGCACTTGACCATCTTCCATCATTGGATGTGACCTTATTTTCCCCTAACTCTTACTTCCCATTCCTAACTAATTCTTTACTTAATGATTGATTACCTGATTCGGCTTGGAGAAGTTCACATGTTGGAATAACACTTGACCATCTTCCATCGTTTCATGTGACTTTATTTTCCCTTAACTCTTACATCCCTTTCCTAAGTATTTCTGTACTTTACGATTGATTACCTGATTCCGCTTGGAGAAGTTCACATGTTGGAATAACACTTGA
>JAFIDM010029044.1:76806-87874 GCA_023159025.1 Thereuonema tuberculata | reverse complement strand
TATTCTCTTGTAAAACTTTTCCCTATTAAACTTGTATTGATTTGTATATGTGTATATATTTATTTTTGGGTTCTCTTTAATAGATTTACTTTATATCCACCGTTCCACTGTGATCTCTGACTATTTTTCCCTATTAACTTAAATTGCTAGCTGTACTTGGTATAACTTTTGATTTATTTATTCTCACAGACAAGTTCGTTACAACAGAAAAAAAATAGAAAATTACTTCCTTTTTTGATGACGACTGATGGTGAAAAAAAGTTAAGAAAATTTTTGATGATTATTAAATAATTATTTGGTTATTAAAATTAAAAAAAACAACAATTTTATGAAATTAAATAACAGCACCATTCTCATATACATTGTGACTCGATGAACTCTTCAAATAAGTTAAGTAATAATGAATTCTTTTTTTTGTTATTTGCACTTACTTGTAGTTTTAAATGAAATTTTGTGTTTCAATTGTAATTTGTTGGGATTTTCACATTCTACTTCAAAAGCCGGTGATGTACTCACATCATATTCTTGATAATATGCTTCTTCACTGTTATTAAATATTAAATCTATGGGGAAAGAATACAGCATATGAAATTAGCAAAATTAAAAAATTAGATTTAATATAAATTTCAATTTTTTAAAGTAAAAAAAACTTATATTAAAAAGAAAACTTGTAGCTTTTGGTACTCGAATCTAAAATTACAAGGGATTTCACATAGATTAATGACAGCGCCGCTATTAAGTCTGTTTGGCACCTGGTACGCAATAGTTTGACTACGCCTCTTTTCTATTGATATTTGTCAGCCAGACAAACCCCCGATGACGAGTCCTAAAGAGGTCGAAATGGCCTGCGAGACTCCCGGAAGTGCTAGCTCGGGGCGCAGAAATCTGTTTGGTTTCTTCTATGCCTTCCTTGGTTATCATGTTACGTATTATGGGGCACGTAAAGTTCTTTTTTATTTAAACTGGTTAGTTTATATATTTTCCTGCTTGTTTTTTTTTTTAATTCCTTTTGAGATTGGCGTCCGCAGGCCAGAGATTTGACACTTTTTGTAATAAGTTTTTGTGTATTTTTGGTTGTGATTTCCTCTGTGGAGTCCCGCTTTTGGGAGCGAGAGTGGAATCTTTAGCCTTTCGCACCTTCTAGCCTATCATCGAGGGGTTTGTCTGGCTGACGAGTACTAAAGAGTACGTAACGACTATCGCAGACTCCCACCTGTGATAGCTCGGTGTGCGAAATCTTTTTGGTTTTGTTTTTTTTTGTGTGTGCTTCCTTGATTAATAATGCGTTAAATGATTTCGCAAAACCAACAAAGATTTCGCACCCTGAGCTGTGAAAATTAACGTATATACATTGTTTTAGTTTTAACCTCTGGCGGATTATGATGGAGGGGCTGACTAGGCCGCAGCCAGGGGCCCCCAAATTATGTAAAAGTATACTACAATTAAAAAGTTAATGAGGCGTAGGTACGTCTCATTCGAATTTATGTATTTCCTCGATTGCACTTATTGCGTCACTTTTAGTCGCTTGTATACAGTCAGTGCTTTTGATACATGTATCAAATACGCCGCTTAAAAAAGCAATTTTTTTTTAGTTCTCCAATTTTATTAACACATTGTGTGGTGTACCAATTACGTGTTTCTAACCAGGATATGACCCCTTTTTCCTAGTAAACAGAACTCAGTCTGGTGCAAGGGCCCCGACAAAATTTTCAGCCAGGGACCCCATGCAAGCTTGAACCGCCACTGGTTTTAACAAAAGTTGGGAATTTACATTTATATTCGAATTTTCATTCTGAATTTGCTGTCTGCCTTGGTGAACGTGCACGGTTATGATAACTTATTTTTTTTTCTTTTCAAAACAAATAAATTAGGTTTATTGTTTGGAATTCATTCTTACTGGAATATAAGGGACATCCTCCGGTTGCAGTTAACTTTGGCTCTTGACGTTCTTTTGTTCGATAGTTCTTCTTGCCCCAATAACAGTATACACTCAAAAGAGGTGTCCTTAAAAGTACTGTCCCGTCTTCCAGTAAATCGTAAGAATTGCTTTTAAATTGAATGGGAGGAGCAGTGAAATCTGAAATGAAGTTATAAAAAAATAAGAAAACTAAATAAAGAAAATATATTGCAACCTAAAAAAATTACCTTGCTTTAGAAAAAAAAATAAAAACCAATATAGTCGAGCAATTTACTTTTTAACTACAAAAAAAATAAATAAAACAGTCTATGGAACTTTTTTAATGCTACTGTTTAGATGCCAGCTGCTTATAAGAAATATTTTTTCTATTTCATTGTTTGGCTTCATTTTCGTATTAGATAATTTTCGTATCGAAGGACAAGGAACAAAATTGTTCTATAAACATACGTCCGGAAATGCTCACTGACTTCACAATACAGCATTTATTACATTCCATTAGATTGCTAAACAGTTTGTCACATGAATTTCTGTCCGAGCATATACTGTGCCTTGCAGGCTCCCCTTCACATCAAAATCAGGGCCCAGTTACCATATGCTGTAACAGGCCTCCCCTTTCCCACGTTACAGTCAAAATCATAGATTCTTAGCCAAAAATATCGCACAAACACCACACGATTTCATATTACTACCTTTTACACATGTCACACATAGTTATTATCATTGTTTTTAAAGTAAATTAATTTAACATCAACATCTGTTTTTTCCAGCTCTACCCAAAAGTTCAGAAATGAATTTTAGAAAAAAAATTCTCTCTCTGCAAACATTGTAATGCAGAATAGCTCTGTGCACACGCTTAAACCAGAAAAGTAGTTTAAATAAAATATAGACTTATTTATATAAAAAAAAAAGTCTACAAGTGATAGGCTAATTCATATAATTTTTTTCCGGTTAAAAAAGTCAAACCGGGCCCCTTTGAAGGTTGGACTGGTGCTAAAGGTCGAACTGACCCTCCCCTTATGAAGGCCCTGGTGCCATGGATGCTACAGCAGTGCTCCAAGTGGACCCCAAGGGCTTCGATGCAAGCGCTCACACGTCGCATCATTGATTGACGCACCCTGTCAAATGCTCCAACCCATAGTCGAACAGTGTCACAAGCGGCATGCACACGTTGTTCCAGTGTCTGCGCAGGCTCAGCGTACACAACACTTTTCAGATGCCTCCACAAGGGGGTTTAGGTCCGGCGATCTTGCGGACCATACAAACAGAATCTCCTCAAACCGATCCATCTGCTGGGGAAGGTTGTGTTCAGGTGTAATGCAATAAATTCTGTATTGTGGAGTCACTGTGAATTTCAGACACATATGTTCATAGAACCAATTTTGTTCCTTGTCCGCCCAAGAATCAATTCCCATAGTTTAAAACCACCCTGTATATTATATTTTTCATTACATAAAGATTATGTAATAAAATATTGCTATTACGTAAAATATTAGTTTTATTTATACATTATTTTTTTTATATTACTTTTAAATATTTCTTTACTCTGTTATTTGTATTATAGAATGAGTAAATTTTGCTTCTTGATTCTTCTTGATTGTTAATTATGTAACGAATTACCTTTCTATATCTTTTTCTGTTTCCGAATACTGGAACAAATCTTACTTCTATGATGTAAATGTCATTACTTTTTCTATATATTAATATATGCACGGGAAGGGTGACTTTCGACGGTACTATATATTTGGCTTTAATATCACATTTACAATATCACTTAAGACACATGAAAGAAAACAAGTTTTAATTCTAAGTAGATGTAGGGATGTCTATCCGTCTGTTCTGTCAAGATCACTACGAAGATGAAACTTTATGCTTAAATTATCAAAAGAAACATCCTATTAATTTTGGAATAATTGCTAAACAGATTGTAATGTTGTCTTTATTATTAATAAATATCGAAGTAATACCTCAGAAAGTCCTTCATTATAATGAAAATAACAAATTTAACATGTACAATAATTATAGAAAAGTAATTTCGTTCAACACGTTAATATATTAAAAAAAATTATACACATTAAAAACTTTACGTAGCAGCACGACCGATTTCGCTCTCGTTTGTTACAGAGCTTTTAAAAGTGACAAGGAAATTACAAACATCAGCGTGTAAATGGACGATTTCACGACCAATAATGACATCTCCGTCACCTAACTGTCCAAATCTGAACTCAGAAAAACATGCTGACTGGAAAAAGGAACCCAAGCAGACGCTATCTATCGATTCAGCTGGTCCTACCCACTTCCGCCAAGTATCCAACTGGTACCATGGTGTCCTTATCTAAAACGCTAAACAGAAGTCGTAGAACAACATAAGTTATTCATATTTGTCAGTAAATGATGTTGATTTTTATTCTGATGGTAGTCCTTAAATAGATAATTGAACAGTACATGGCTCTCAATAAATAATGATTATCCATTGAGTTGATGCATAATTCCTGTCGATTATGCTTCGAAAGTAATTTTGCCTTAAAAATAAACTTTTTATTTCTGTGAGTTTTATATCGTTTTATCTTGCACTATCGAATCCATTTTAAATTACTTAATTTCATTAACATCTGTCTTTATTTACAGGTCAAAACTATGAAGTGTCAAATTGAATGTATGTTCTTCTGATCGAGTTTAACCGAAGAGTGAAAGCAGAAGAGGCCGCCAGAAATAATAATCTTTTCTTTTCTTATAATTGAAGTATAGATGCCATTTTTCGTCTTCGGTGACAAAAACGATTGATGTTGATTAACGAACAAAGCAATACCAGGCGAGCAAAGAAGCTCTGATGACACACGTTAATTTTTGTTGTTGTGCTGAAACTACACACCCAAATTCTGAACTTTGCCCATTGATTGCAGATGTCGGGTGATCGTTGCTAAGTCACAGCCCATCTCATTGGCCAATTCTCGAGTTGTTGGACGCAGATCATCGTGGATTAAACATTCAAACCATCTGTCCTGAGCGTGAGGCGTCATTCTTGTCAAAATGACCCTTCTTGAAAAGAGAAGACCCCCTTTGAGCCGTTCTTTCACTGATGACGTTCTCCCCATAATGTTTCTGGCGGCTTCTTCTGCTTTAACTCCTCGATTAAATGTCGTTTTTTCAACTTGATACTTCATAGTTTTTGACCTGTAAATAAGACAGACTTTAATCAAATTAAGAAATTTAAAATCCATTGGATAGAGCAAGAGGAGGGTTATAAAATGATATCAAACACATAAGTAAAACAAAGTTTATTTCCAAGACAAAATTGCGCTCGAAACATAACCGACAGGAATTACCCAATATAACTCAATATAAGCCTAATATAAACTCAGGAAGTTTAATGATATGCTTAAATTAACTATTGTTTTTCTGAACAACTGTCTTTGGACACAATCATGTAGAAAAAGGTATTTTACTTGTTTTACTGTATCTTTTGTATTGTACTCCTTTACTGAAGGGCGATTGTAAAATATTTTAATTTTTAGATGCTAGAGATACAGAAAGCATGAAAATGATATTTATTATGCTGTTAATTAATCTGTTAATAAGAATCTTTCCTGTATTCGTGAATCCTCGATAATCTGTTTGCTTAGAAATTTAGAAATAAATAAAAAAAAAAAAAAAAAAAAAAAAAAGAATATATTGAAAAAAAAAAAAGAATTCCCTGTATAAAGAAAATAAATGCGTTTTGAAAAACTTCCTTGAAAGTATGATTCTTCTTCTTTTGAGAATATAACAATTGTATATTATAGTAAGAACGGAGAAATGTGTTATTCCTATTGGAGTTATATGCTGTTCTCAGTAAATAGCAATCAGTTTTTGAAAATGCATTATTAATATTCGTGATTATTTTTCACGAAATTATTAATATTTGCTTATATTTGTTGAATTTCCTCCAAAACCACTGTCAGTAACTGTTAAAGTTAGTACAGCACGTTTAACATTCAGAAAATTAAAAGTTTTCACTATAAATCATCTTCTGTATTTCTTATTCATAAATTTTATTCTAGGGATATTGAACTATTTTTTTTTTTTAGTATCAATATTACAAAAAAATAATAGTTCAATATCCCTAGAATAAAATTTTAAGTAATTTTAGAAGAAGTAATTAATTTAGAATAAGTAAATTGTAATTTGTTAAATTATTAACTTACCTGAGTGTTTATAAAGAAAAGTGCAAATTGGCAATGGTGGATTCCAATAACGATTTTTGCAAATAACTTTATTTGATCCAATCATAGTGTTGTTATTAACATTTGTACAACGTATAGTTATTTCAGTATTTTCATTTACTTGAGAACCTTCAGGAATAACTCTTCCTTCGTGAAAAGCTACGATATTCCTTCCTGAACCGTAATAGTTACATCGGACTCTGCTACTTGATGCTTCATGTGTTGGTTTATTGTTTTGATTTGGCTGCGAATAGGAGTTATCTGCAATAAAATAAGCATTCATTACATTTCAGTGGTTTTATTACAAGTGAAATAATTAAACATTTTTTTTTCTATAGTCTGAGTTTCTTATCTCTGTGTGCCCATTGATATATGTTTTCATTTTGTTCTCATCTAGCAATATAGTGCTCCCAGTGTAACGTCAGCTGTGGCACCAGATGGAGTCATGGTAGAATTAGAGTCGATTGTATATTCCATTCTTTAATGCACGAAAGTTTATATTTAGGAGAATTTGTTTGAAAAATAAAAAAATAACTGCTTTAGCTTCATGATAACTGATTTATTTATAAAAAATAACTATTTTATTAATATTGTTTATGATTAAATATCAGTTATATTGATACAGTTTGTAATATTTATTTCTATTTATTTATTGTATGCTAATGTTGTGAAAACTATTGAAAATATTACGGCAAGAACGGCAAACAGACGGCAACCGATGCTAATGCTATGCCGTGCCAACAGATATTCTTTCCGAAACTTTTTCGAATAAGAATAAAACTCTATTCTCCGAATTCTCTTTCTCAAAATATGATTTTAACAATAACTTTCATTTCTTAAGCTTTGCCTTTTTCTATGCATGATGGAATCCGGAAGATGAATAATAATTTCTGAAATAATTAATTGATAATTAACATTGTTCAAGGTCACAGCCGAAGTTACGGTGGGTGAACTTTAATTGAAACTATTAAGGCGATCTAATAAAAGAAAAAGTAGTTAACCATCCAACATGGTCTATATAAATTTTAATGGACTATAGGATTTACAGCTTGATATTCTGGTTGATATTAATATTCAGTAAAGTAACTTTCCACTAAATATCCCTCGAGAATAACAAAGTCAACTCAAATGATAGTTTACAATAAATTTAAACAAACAATTGGAAATGGAATTAGAACAAACAAAGCTAATTTTTGAATAATTGTTATTTTTCCTATATTTTTTTATTAATTCTTACAGCTTGAATTCGATTTCTCTAGTTTATAAACCATATTGTTAAAAGTTGGGCCGCTGGAGGTAAGACTCCCGGCGTTTCAGGACCAACGGATGTAAGTTGAGGTCGAGTGATAGCCCGATGCCCATCTGCCATTAATCCCCGGAAAAGAAACCCTGTACTCATTTGACAGAAGGCTGGGTGAACTCGAGGTACTTCTGGAGAAGAATTCAACATGAAAAAAAAAAAACTCCGATCTTCGCCGAGGATAGAAGATCCCCACAACCTAGTGTGTTACCACTTGGCTAACGGGTCCACTTCCAAACAGTGTAATTAAATAAAGACATGTTTGTCTTTCTACTTCTGAGCAAGAGAAACAACGGATGGATTTATTTCTGAGCAACATTGGAATACGGAGGTAAGAAATGCGGGATAGGCTTTTGTAATATAACGATAAAAATAAAATCGTGTTCAGCATATATGCTGTAGCACTCGTTTTTAGAATCCAAAGATAGGCAAGAATTCGTTTGATAGAATGGTAATCTATTTTTGACATTCAACTTTTTCAGAATAGGTTAGTTTCAATATTAATTACAAGCCAATCCTCTGATGCAATTTTTCAACACAACTGCAACCAGATGCCATGTCCTTGCGTGTGTTTAAGATCACTAACACTTCTGAAACTGCAATTACCTATTTAGAAAACATCTCTACCAGTTTCTTTAAAAAACCTTAAATTGCTTCAAAGCTTGTGATGTTTTAAACGAATGGAGACTAATCAAGGCATTTTTGAGAATAAGCTGAGCATGCGAAATCTTACTATTCAATATGAAAATTTCTCTTCATTGTTTATCTGTTTATATGCACATCATGCTAAAACGTAAGGGCGAATTTTCTTAAAATTAGATTATTTTTAACCCAAATTAAAACATGAGCAAGAGTATTTTAGTTTTTACTCCGCCCATCGCTCAGAAGTGACCTCCACCCTTCCATGAAAAAATGCTCATGTTGAATAAAGACTTCCCATGCTTTAATAAAAAAAAAATTGTAACCTGAGGTGTAGTAATGTAGTGCTTTGCAAGTAATCGAAGTAAAGATGTATTGTCCAATAATAACATAATTTCAAAATAATTCAAACACTTTTTTATTATTATTACAATTTTTAAGTATTATTTATGAACTAATTTGTTTAATCAGATGAATTATATCTCTAAATACATTTTAGCTTGACACGATTCGCTCACAAAGAGAATTAAGTTTAAATTATAGTATATTTAATTTTGTATGTCAATTTTTTCATAATATAAATTTATAAAAAAAAATTATAAAAATCATGTTCTTTATAAATTTAATTTTACGGAGCTTAAAATTCTTTTTAAATAAAAATTTATAAATGGCACATTATTTATAATTTTCAAGCCCAAAAGAATTTTAATTTATAATTTTATAATAAAGCAACTTTAATCAAAAATAAAATGTAAATGTAAGAAACATGAAATAATGTCAAATTTATGTTTTTTTGTTATTGCGTAAAAAATGTACAAAATAAATAAACAAAATTTAATAGGATCATTCCACTTCATAACAGCCGATTTGATTATGCTTTTTTTACGAATATTTCTTGTCTTTGTAGAATTTTTACCTTGTAGATTTTTGTTTTAATTTCCCCCTTAAGAGATTTTTTTTTTTTTTTTTTTTTTTTTTTTTTTTTGATAAGAAAGGAAAATTAGGTTTTTGTATTTTAATAGTTTTCTGTCTATTTAAAAAATTAGAAATTTGAAGTCATAATAGTTTTGAGAAATTCAATGAGAAATGTTCTCTGTATGCGTGTATTACGTCAATATCTTACTCCATATATTCTCTCATTAGTAAATTTTCGTAGAAGAAAGACAATAGAGCAAGTCAAGTTATAGATCTTAAATTTCGGAACAAAAAAAGCAAATCAGCTTTTCTTTTTATGATTTTTTTTCTCTACAACAGCATTTCATGATTACAATTTAATCAAGTTTAATTTAAATTTTTCTCACCCTTCACTTGATTACTTTCATTGCAGGCTGGTAGTTCTTTAGACCAATGACCGTTCCAACATTCTGAATAGCCTTTCGGTATTAATTTAGTTCCGAGGCAATAAAAATATACCTCAGAGCCATGACGTAGTACAGTGTTATTCGGAACCACTGAAAGACGATTCTTATTGGAAACAGTGAAAACCCCTTTCTTTTCTTTGAATTTGCAGGGCAACAATTCTTCTTTCTCCCTTAAAGAACGTTGTGTAAATGGTATTACAGTTGTACTTATCAGAAATTCTGAAAGTTTCAAATAGTTGTTATAAGAATTTAAAATTTCAATGAATTAAATATGATAACAGTGAGCAATAAAGATTCATGGTCTTATTAGCATTCCATTAGTTTTTGTTGTTATTAAAGCAGATGCAATTAAAGACTGACATGGATAACATTAATAACTCAGAAAAGGCAAGAACTATTCCAACAAGAGCATAAAGCTGGTAGTATGGAGTGTATTATAAACATAGAATTTTAAGGAAATGAACTGAAATGAAGTTTCTGTAAGTCTTTCTGAGACAAGAGAATATTAAGAAGCAGTGCTCGTAAGTATTTTTTACAAAATCTTATTAACACATTTATAATCTAAAAGATTCGAGTAGTAAGTTATCTGTTAACTGAAAATCAATGTAAATTTACTTTAAATTCACCAGCAATTCCATAAAACAACATAAGATGTACAAACTTATGATCCTACGTAAATTTAACAGAAAATCAATCTTTGTAAGTCAATGCATTGTCAGCAAACATTCAGACAAAGGACAAATACAAGAATTCCTCAGAAAATAAAAACAAAAAGCCTTGTTAGCAATCGAAGCCACTGATTATTGAAATATATAGTAATGCCTATACATTTGTTTTATTGCAATTCTGAAAAATTAATAATTCTTTGAATGATCATTTTAGGAGTGTAGCAATTTCTTATTACAAAAGTACTAAATGTGGTAAATTTCATTTTAAATTGAAAAACATTAAAGTAACTTATTAATTCTATCAATTCAATTTTTTTCTTAATTGACAAAATTTTCACTTCATTTAAAGTGCTGTAAACTTTAAAAAAAATCAATGATTTCTTTCAAAATTGTTCACATTCATTGTTGTCCAACATAATGTTAACTTTTGGTTTGCCTGATTTCCCAGACTGCATCATTAAGAGATCTCGAATAAAATAATAAGAATCTATTTAAAAAAAGAATGTATTATGGTAGCTACAATATGATTCCTATCTGTTGTTCGGTTACTTTTTCTGTATGTGCATCTATCGTTTGAGAGATTTAAGATGACAATAAGTCCATAATCGTTAGACCGCGAATCGGTAACTGATTTAGAAATACAAAAAATCTGACTTCCAATGATAATATCTCAGTCTTGAAATTGTTTTATTACTTCATTTTTGTTTTGTTTTTTTCCTTGTGGAATTTTCCTATCGTTGTCAGTGTTAATAATAATGTTCTCTATTCCGCCAATTACATAAATATGTAAGATTTAATAGAAGACGTTTGGTAATTTCGATTTTTCCATCTTAACAGTGCAGTCTACTTTCAATATCTCTGACTGCAATCAACATCGCCGATCACTTAACTGAAAAGTACTTAAATATGTAAGATTTTAATAAAAAGTGTATGGGCAATTTTGTTTTTTCCGTCTTGGCAGCGCACAGTCCATCTTTCAATAT